>JAJIBD010020975.1:430000-432054 GCA_021461705.1 Cryptotis parvus
CAAGAACCCTCTTACTACCTATCTTGCATGAGGTACCAGTGACCTTGGTTCCTACATCCTTGCTACCCACCCAAACTCTGCAAACAGACCAGATACCTACTAATTGTACTATCTAATCACCCAAGACCCCACATTTGCAACCTACAATAGTCATAATGGTAAAGCAAAACAAAATTTCATCAAGATCTGTGAGTGAAGCCACTAGTCCAGATGAGCCAAGCAATACCAATGAGTTGTATAACCTCTCTGATAAGGAATTTTGGAAAGAAATGTTAAGAATTCATAAGGAATTCAAAGAAGCAATGGAATGCAAAATCAATAAAATACAAGAGGACGTGATAGAAGAAGTGAGGAAAATGCAAATGGAAATGACAGATTTTAAAAATGAGGTAAATGAAATGAAAAACACAGCAGAAAGCCATCATAGCAGAATAATAGCAACTGAAGAAAAAATTAGTGATCTCGAAGACAAGTTCCAAAGATTCTCTACACAACACCAGAAGATAGAAAAAAAGACTCACAATTACCGAACAGACAACAAGAGATAATCGGGATGAAGCCAGAAGAAACAACATATGGATCATTGGGGCCCCAGAAGGGCAAGAAGAAAACCCTGATGAAGAAGAAACTGTCAAAGCCATCATTGCTGAGAAGTTCCCGGAACTAAAGAACGCTTGCCTCAAGATGCAGGGAGGCCCGTAGGATACCTGCTAAAAGAAACCCCAACAAGAATACTCCAAGACACATCTTAATTAAAATGACAAAAACTATAGATAGAGATAGAATACTGAAAGCAGCAAGATCAAAGAAGGAAATCACATACAAAGGAACATCTCTAAGATTTACAGCAGACTTCTCTGATGAAACACTCTGAGCCCGAAAACAATGGTGGGATATTGTGAAAAGGCTCAATGAACTGCAGGTTTCACCAAGAATTCTTTACCCAGCCAGACTCACATTCAGATATGAAGGAAAGATACACAACTTCATGGATAAGCAACAACTCAGGAACTTCATGGACTCAAAACCAACTTTAAAAGAAGGACTGAAGGGTCTGCTATAATATGACCAAACCCATAGGCACAATAAGCACAAACAGAAAGATGAGACAAAATCCGATGACAATAATCTCTCTGAACGTCAATGGTCTAAATGCACCAATTAAGAGACACAGAGTAAAAAAATGGATTAAAAAATTGAACCCAACATTCTGCTGTCTACAAAAACGCATCTGAATAATCAGAACAAACACAGACTCAAAGTCAAAAGTTGGAAGACCATTCCCCATGCAAACAACTCCTCCAAAAAGGCTGGTGTGGCCATATTATCATCAGATAATATAGACTTCAGGCTGAAAAAGGTTAGAAGGGACAACGAAGGCCATTTCTTATTACTTAAGGGGTATGTACACCAGGAAGAAATTACACTACTAAACATATATGCACCCAACGAGTGGCCAGAAAAATACATAAAACAACTGCTAAGAGACCTCAAAGAAGACATTAACAGTAGCACAATAATACTTGGAGATTTCAACACTGCTCTATCAACAATGGATAGATCAACAAGACTGAAACTCACCAAGGAAATATTGGCCCTGAAGGAAGAAATGGAAGAAAGAGAGCTAGTGGATATATACAGGGCTTTCATGACAAAAAAAAAAAAAAAAGCTGAATACACATTTTTCTCTAGTGCCAAGGAACATTCTCCAAGATAGACCATATGCTGAGTCACAAAGCATACCTCAATAAAATAAAAAAGATAGAAATTGTGTCAGCTATCTTTTCAGACCATGATGCACTGAAAATGGAAGTTAACCGTACACAGAAACAGGGAGTCAAACCAAACACCTGGAAACTGAACAGCTCACTCCTGAACAACATATGGGTCATAGAAGAAATCAAACAGGAAATCCAAAGATTTCTGGAAACAAATAAAAATGAAGACACCAACTATAAGAACTTGTGGGACACGGCAAAAGCCGTGTTAAGAGGGAAGTTTATAGCTCTGTAAGCATTCATCAGGAAACAAGAAAGGGCCCACATAAATAACCT
>JAJIBD010020976.1:0-84228 GCA_021461705.1 Cryptotis parvus
TGTTAGTCACATTATCTCTAATCAGACACATCAGCTTACAAAGAAATCTTTGATAGCTTCGGACTTTTATTGTATTGTGCTGAAAATATTGCTTTCTCTTTGTTTTATGAGCTTTTCATACTTCTATGTTAGAACAGTTGTCCTTTTCGTGATAGGTACTAGGGAAGACACAGTTAATGGTATGCTTTTGTAAATAGGAGTTAATTGACTCTGAAATATTTTTCTCCTGGGCATCCATCTTATTCCTGGTTTAAACCTCAGTTCCTTACACTGAAAAGAAGGGTCCCAATGATTTGGGACTTGGTGAACCCAAAGAAAGCAGTGAGTAAACTACCCTGGCTCTAGATATACAGGTTAAGTTGACCATAAAGTATAAGTTAAGGGTAGGGCATGGAACCAAGGCCTGATGTGGCCCATAAAGAAGTGACTGAATAAAGACCCTGTTGGGGTTAGGAAAACTAATTTGGCCTGAGGACCATAATCAGGATATATGACAAGATACCATGAGTCCAGAGAGACCATGTTAAGACTATTCAGTGGATTGTAGATAAAAGTCTGTATCTCTTACTGTGTTTATAAAAATGAATAGGAATATTAAATTTGTTAACCAAAATTTAATGATTGTTTAGAGGTTACTGCTAAAGGAAAGGAGCAAGTGATAAGTCCCTAGATAGAATCTGGTGCTGGGGCGGGTCTCCTAAAGTGCTGAAGCCTTAGATGGAATTCCACCCTTAGGTGGATCTTCTAGAAGATTGTCCCCGGAGGGAAGGGGCTCTACATCTATTCATTGTTTACCACCTAGCTGCAACTCCCTACCTCCAACCCTTCATGATGTCTCTATACCTAGGCAACTTTACTTGAATTAAACGGCCACTAATTACTAGCACGCCTGTGACCCTGTCCCTTCCTACATTGGTCAGAATGGTCATTAGTCACAAATGCACCAGGGGACCCTACCGAACCATAACATCTGTTGGGGACCTCACAGAACCCCAACACTCCAGCATTAATAATATTGAGAAAATGAAAATAAATGCCTGTTTGTCAGAAAAGACGAAATTATGAAATTTACCTGCAAATGGATGGACATGGAGACTATCATGCTGAGTGAAATTAGTCAGAAGGAAAAGGATAGATATAGAATGGCTGCATTCATTAATAGGATATTAATAGATACCAGTGTTTTACTAAGTGTGGGAAATGGTAATGGCAGATTAAAACTCACCATTGAATATACACAAAGAGACTTAAGTGATAAACTCTAAATATCTGCAGGGCTAGCCACAATGTTCAAAAGAAGAGGGAGAGAGATGCAGAGAGACAGAGAGAGAAAGAGAGGAAACTGGGGTAGCTGCTATTGAGGCAGCCTGGGGGTGAGTGGGAGGGGGTGGGGTACATTGGTGGTGGAAATGGAGCACTGGTGGAGGAATGGGTGCTGGAATACTGTATTACCAAGAACCAATTATGAACACCTTTGTAATTGTATGTCTCACGGTGGTATAATAAAAAAAAATTTAAAAAAAGAAGTACAGGCACCGGGAAAGGAGACTCAAGACCCGAGTTCTGAACTCTGGTTCTCCCGCTTGACTTGCAGAAGTCCCTCTCTGTAAATCTGCTCTGTTGCTCTGAGGCAGCGCCAAGGTCCCCGGAGCCTCGAACACCTCTAGTATTGCCTCACCGCTCTCACTTCCCTCCAACTGACCTCGGACCCTAGCAGGTTCTGGGTGGGGATCTGGGGACCCAAGAGGATTCCTGGGTCAGCCCTTAGGGCTGGGGTGCAAAGGGCATGTGAAGAATCAGAAGCCCCTGGTCCCTGCCCCGGCTGATTTGCTTGTTCTCGCAGAAGCCAGGAGGGCACTGCCAGGACACAAGGCTCAAAAAAGCTTAAAAAAGCGGAGGTGGGGGAGTCACTAGGCCTTGGGGTGGGGACGCTGCAGGGCTGAGAGAGCCGCACCCCTGGGCCTGTCTCAGCTCTGTGCACCGTTTGGGCCACTCGAGCCACTGGAGGTGGGGGCCACGCAGCGGCCAGGCTACAGGTTGTTGGCCACCTGCTTTGACGGCCACACATACCCACCTCAAGGGTCCCAAAGGTCCCTGCCGGGGCTCTCAGAAACCCTTGTCCCTGGCCGCCTTGATTCTGTGGCGCCTCCTAGGTGAGGGCACCTGGTGGCCACCTACCGTCCCTCCGCGCCGCCTGTCACTCGCCGGTGGC
Organism: Cryptotis parvus; assembly: GCA_021461705.1. Taxonomy (NCBI): domain Eukaryota; kingdom Metazoa; phylum Chordata; class Mammalia; order Eulipotyphla; family Soricidae; genus Cryptotis; species Cryptotis parvus. Next base: position 2,213 of record JAJIBD010020976.1, read on the forward strand.
CTGGGCCACAGCTGGAGGGGCCCACGCCGGGGGGGGGGGGGGTCCAGAAGGAGACCCCGGGCCGACCCCCGGCGGGGGGGAGGGCGGAGCCGACCAGGCTCAGATGACAGAAGACGAGAGAAGTCGAAATCAGCAGAAGCAGCGGCGCTCGGCAGCGGCGAGGGCAGCGAGGGCAGCGAGGGCAGCGAGGGCAGCGAGGGCAGCGAGGGCAAGGCGGGAACAATCTGGAGTCGCGAGGCCTTCGAACGCCGCGTATTTAAACCCCCGCCAGGGCGGGCGCGTGCAGGTAACGGACACTGTGGCCGGCTCCAGTCCCGTGGCCACGGGGGTGACCCCCACGCGCTGGCCAGCGGCGCCGAGGCTCAGCGCGGGTCTCCCCTTGGCACGTGCGCTGCAGAGTCGCGGCTTTCCCCAGCCTTCGGGCGCAGCAGGGGAGAGCAGGGGCGGAGAGGGGGGTCCCGCATCTGGGTGCTGGGGAAAGGCCACCGCGCTGCTAGATGATCTAATCCAATCTTGGCGCCGGAGACCAGCTTCTGGTCAGCCCTCAAGAGTGGCAAATGATGTTCCAGGGCAAAACAAACAGATAGATAGATAGGTAGGTAGGTAGGTAGGTAGGTAGGTAGGTAGGTAGGTAGGTAGGTAGAGAGAGAGAGAGAGAGAGATAGATAGATAGATAGATAGATAGATAGATAGATAGATGGATGGATGGATAGATAGATGGATAGATGGATAGATAGATAGATGGATGGATGGATGGATGGATGGATGGATGGATAGGATAGGATGGATGGATGGATGGATAGATAGATAGATAGATAGATAGATAGATAGATAGATAGATAGATAGATAGATAGATAGATAGATAGATAGATAGATAGATAGATAGATAGATAGATAGATAGATAGATAGGCAGCATAAATAAATAAATGGATAGATACATGATATATAAATGTATAAATAAGTAAATAAATAATAAATAGATAAATAAACAAATAGATAAATAAATAAAAATGATTTAAAAAATCACAGGGCAGAGGGGATTTGGAGCCCACCCGGTTGAGCTGCATGTTGTAGCATCTCACAGGGCTGGCTGGCTGGTGTGGATGATTCCGTAGGTGGCATCTTCCCTTGGAGTCAGGAGGACAGAGATGGTGGATTTTTAGTGAAGAAGGACACCGCTCCGTGACTCTATGACACTAGGATGGGGAAGGGACTTTGTTTTTTCTGGTAAAGGAGGAAATAACCATTCCCTCCCCACACCCCACCAAACACAAACTTGGCTTCTGCCAGGTGTCATAGCACAGGCTTTACAGAACACACTGGTGGCTGGCTCCAAGCAGATGTGAGAACACAGACACTGATACACACATGAACACACACTCCCAGACCCTGGAATTACTTGCTGCAGAACTGAGAGAAATGTCCCAGCCTGTTTCTAGCCTTGTCCACATCACAGCAGGCTGACATTGGCTTCCTTTTATACAAATCAGGCTCATACATGTATATATGTCTATAGGTGCACATACAGAGAATTTCAGGGCATATCTGAATGGTGGCCTGGCTGCCATCATTCAGTATTGTAAATGTCACACAGCAAAAGGTCTGACAGTGTGTTTTATTCCTCACAGAAATGGTACCAATTTCTCTTACTGATGCTGCCTTTCCTCTTCCTCCCCTTTTCTGGGCCACACCCAGCTGGCTCAGGGGATACTCTGGCACGTGATAGGGTCAAATGGAAATGTTACTGGCGCCTGATCGAGCTAATCAATGAATAACGGGATGTCAGGTGATCAAGTGATCTTTTATCTACTTTGTTAAGTTGATCCTTAGGTACCTAATTCATTTTGATGCAATATTTATTGGATTTTTTTTGCTGATTTTCTTCTCTTTAAAAAATGCAATTATCTTTGAAATGTTTAAGAATTCAAATGTGTATTTACAAGCACAAATAACAGCAATCCTACTTTTAAAAGTAATTGTATGTGTTTTAAACCAATAGTTATTTAAATGATGGAAAGAAAATAAGTGGATTAAAAACTGTTGTTAGAATTATATTAGGTTTCACAATTGCCCACATTCTTAGTTTCATCAAACTTATATTTCTCCATAAAGAGTTAGCTTGTTTTCTAGAGATATTTCATTTCAAGTGTAGGATTCACTCTAGAGAAGTTTGGGCTGTGTCTACTGATAATAAAGAACTCTATTTGTGGTCAGAGCGATAGCACAGCGGGTAGGGTGTTTGACTTGCATGAGGCCAACACGGTTCGATCCCTGGCATCCCACATGGTCCCTCAAGCACTGCCAGGATTGATTCTTGAGTGAATCAATCCTGATTCAGGAGCCAGGTGAATGGCTCCTGAATGAGCCAGGTGTAACCCCTGAGTTTTGCCAGGTATGATTGAAAAAAAAATTTTTAAAAACCCCCTCTGGTTTATTTTAATTAATTTTTTTAGTAGAATCACCATGAGATAGACTATTACAAAGCTATTCGTGATTGGGTTTCATTCATACAGTACTTCAACAACCATCCCTCCACTAGTGTATATTTCCCAGCACTAGTTTCCCTCCCACCCTCCCAAACCAGCCTCCATTGTAGGCTTTTCTCTCTCTCTTTTTCTTTCTCTCACTCTCTCTCACCTCTTTCTCTCTCTCTCTCTCTCTCCTTTTGCACATTGTGATTTTCAATATAGGTACTGAAAGGTTTACCTACTTTCCACACTGAGTTCTATACTTTTAGTTTTGGGGCCGCACCTGGTGATTTTCAGAAATTACTCCTGGTTTCGCTCTTAAGACTTGCTCCTGGTGGTGCTTGGGTGACATTATTACATGTTGGGGATTGAACCTGGGTCAGCCATATGCAAGACAAGCACCCTATCCACTGTAGTATCTCTTGTCAATTCTGAGTTAATTGGACCAAAAGGTTTAATGCTTATTCTGTTGTCACTGGACTGTTCAAAATATGCCCGGATCACTCTGGTTATTCTTGTAAGTGTTGGGGAATGGGCGCAGTGTGGTGCTGGAGATTGAACGCAGACCCTCCTGCATGCCAGGCTTGCTCTCAGACTGTCTCCCGGCTGCTAGAAGTATGGCTTCCAACTGTTTGAGAGTTTTCTAGTATCTCTTTTTTGATTGTTAGCACATCTTTATTATGCAGTACATTAACTTTCCTTTTTATGTTTTTGTTTTACATATTAACTCTACATGCACAAAAAACTATTTTGGAAGAATATAATTCTGATTTTAATTTGACACATGTTTAAAATATCTTAAGAGGGTAATAGGCTCTACAACATTTTCAGATCTTTACAACCTTTAACTCTTACCTTCCATTCCTCAATTTGTGTTTTATTTTTCTGATAATCTATTCACAAGACTTCCCGTTAGTATTCTGATGTGTGTTGTTACATATTCTCTTAGTTTTTATACATGTGAAAATTTCTTTATCTCCAAATTTTAAGTGAATATGGATTTCTGGGTTAGCTTACTTTCTTCTGAAAGTATTGTCTTCTGACCTGTACGGTATTTTCTTAAATGGAAATCATATCATTAATTAAATAAATCATTCTATGTACAACAAATTATTTTGTAATGTTGCTATTATTTTTCTCTGTTTTCCTGGTTATGTTTCTAACCATGGAATTAATTAGATTCATGAGATTTTTGTTTATGGATGTTTATGTATTTTGTTTATGTGGAACTAGTATTGAAATAAGGATATATATCAGATTTGTTTCTGCTTATCTCTATCTCTTTATCTCTCTCTTTATATCTGTATATATCTGTACATTCAGAATATATCTCTGTCACCCTACACAGATTAAGGTCATTTGTGTAGAAAAATAACAATAGCTCACGATCACGATCTTCCCGTTGATCATCTATTTGCTAGAGCGGGCACCAGTAATATCTCCATATGTCCCGTCTCATGCCAGTAGAGCCAGGGGCATCGGCTTGCTACAGGAACATAAAGAGCCTCAAACCACTATATTAGGTCATGGGAATTACCTAATATAATAGTTACTGGAATTTGGCTTATCAAATACAACACGAGAAGCTTACCAGGCTTGCCGAGCGGGAGGCAAACTCTTTTAAACACCTCCAAATAAAGCATTTATTGATGATCCGCGCTGCCACAAGTGGCCGCGCAAGCCGGGCTGTGATGGACTGGTCTGCTGGGTGGAGTTCTGACGAGAGGGAAGTCCAAATGTGGAAAATGGCGGCGCCCGTGGAGTGAGGGGGGTGGTCTGGCTTGTTGTGAGGTCTGCCGAGGTGGTGGGCCAGGGCTAGAACCCACCATGCCTCCCGACTGCCTCATGAACGGCTGTGTACAGGGAGAGCAAGGAACAGCTCTGCCCCATGTCTGAGAGTCTCTGGACCAGCATACCTGGGCCGGATTGAGGCCGGATTGACAATACAAAAATGACAAATTTTCTATTAACAATTTGTCAATAAAAATGACAGTGTCTTCCTTGATCTTTGACTTTAAGCCTCCAGACAGAGAGAAAAATATTATTCATGTTGAAGCCAGCCAGACAATGACATGCTGGTATAATATCCTGAAATGATTAATACAGGATATAAGTGAGCCAAAAGTGAAAATAAGGAATAAAATGAAACATGAACTCATGTGAACATACCATGACAATCTATGAGAGAAAGGAAAAGTTCTTTCTTGCATTGGGTGTCAATCAGTAGAGTAGAACAGATGATGGTATTACAGATCTGTATTGCAACTATGGCAGAAATAGGTCAGAATGATCAATGAATAAAAGGTTGATCACAATATTTTACTCATAAAATATTTTCCCACTAATAAACTAATAAAATCACTTATTAGTCTAGATAGAAGAAATGAAATTGCTGTGCAGAAAACTCATCTGCACAAACTTAATATCAGCCAAACTTAATATCAGTATTGACAATGGGGGAAAAGATACCACGGCCTCTGGAGAACACAGACAGTGTTGGAGTATGTGCTGTTCACCTGTGTGCAGTATGAAAAGAATATCAGATACCAAATGCCTCCTCAAACTATTACTATGAGTCCAATCATAAAGAACCATCAGATTCACCCAAATACTGGCAACAATCTGTGTTGGAGGGATGTGGTTCAAAAGTAACCCTCACCTAAGCAAAGCTGTTGAGGGTATTGTCTGGTCGAACCCTGACAGAAAACAGATTGAAGCATAATCAGTAAATTTAAAACTGAGCTACCATATTACCCAGCCATACACTTCGGATATCTGTCCCCAAACAGAAAAAAACATTCATTCAAAAATGTCTGCACAACGTTGTTCATTGCAACATTCAATGCGATAGCTAAGACTTGAATTCAACCTGGATGTCTAATGTCAGGTAAGTGAAACATGAAGATGTGGTATTTACAGTAAAGTACTACCTACCTGTGAGGAAAGAAGATGACCTCCTGAAATTTGCCGCAACATGGATGGAACCAGAAGACGTCATGTTAAATAATGTAAAGCCAGAAGAAGAAGGATAAACATAGGATAGTATCATTTTATCAATAATTCATCAATAATTGCTCGAATCTTGAGGTGACTACTAGAGTATCCCACCCGCATGGCAGAGCCTGGCAAGCTATCCATGTCGTATTTAACATGCCAAGAATCAGTAACAATTATAGACCTCATTGCCATGACCTGATGGAATAGTTTGAAGCTCTTTATGTTTCTGGAGCAGGATGATGCCCTTGGGCTATCTCGCATGTGACAGGACGTATTGAGATGTTACTGGTGCCTGCTCGAGCAAATCGATGATATATAGGAAGACAGTAATACAGTGATCATTTTATGTGGTATTATAATAACTGGCTGAGGGAATGATATGTTTTAATGTACGAATGCGCAGACCCACCTTGGTCTAAGAGTACAGGGAAGAGAAGGAAAGAAAAAGTGGAGAAAAGGAAGAAAAGAGATGACAAGAAATGGGGTCCAGTTCAAGGGATTAAGGTCAAAGGCGGTGTATAGAAATGATAGCCCCAAGTATCCAAACCACAGGGTCAATAACATGGAAATGAAGAGACCCAGACTTTAACAACCAAACTTAGAAAGGTGCCTCTCAAGAGGGCAGACGGGGCACTTGGGGTTGTAGGAGGGAACCTGGCAACATTGGTGGAGGGAAGTTCACTCAGGAGTTGAACCGGAGCTCAAATCACTTGATCACTTGAATCCCGTTATTCATCGATTTGCTCGAGTGGGCGCCAGTAACATTTCCATTGGACCCTATCACATGCCAGTGTAGTGCAATGGCATCTGGTTGATTCAGGAATATGAAGAGCCTCAAACTGTTAGGAGCTCAAATAATGTTCATCTAAACTTATGAATAACTTTGTACGTCATGGTGCTTTAAAAAGTGTTCAATATACAGCTTTAAAATAAAAAAGAAAATGATCTGTGTTTCTCAAAATCCAAAAGAGAAAGACACATGACTGTTTCCAGATTAAAGGATCACTGTATCACTGTATCACTGTCTTCCCATTGTTCATCGATTTGCTCGAGTGGGCACTAGTAACATCTCCATAAGTCCTGTCACAAGCAAGTGTAACCCACTCAAGGGCATCTGCTTGCTCCAGGGACAGGGAGAGCCCCAAATAATTCTTCAGGTCATGGAACTGAGGTCCATAATTGTTACTAGTTTTTGGCATAACAAGTAAATAAAACACGGGAAGCTTGCCAGGCTCTGCCGTATAGGTGGTATAGTCTCAGTAGAAGGCTCTCATCTTGAGCATTTACTGATGAAACTTAAAGGGGAAAGATCAGGTTTTCTAAGGGGAAAGATCAGGTTTTCTCATTTCTACACTATTGAAAAAACAACTTACTGAATTTCAGGGGAGTAATGGAAAAGGCAACATACAAAAATCCTAACGGGCCTCAACATGACCAAGGCGGCTTTACTAGGACGGGCTAGATTATTTTTACTTTATAGCTTTTTGGGCCACACACAACGATGCACAGGGTTACTCCTGGCTCTGCACTCAGGAATTACTCCTGGTGGTGCTCAGGGGACCCTATGGGATGCCGGCGATTGAACCCAGATCGGCTGCGTGCACTGCCAACGCCCTTCCTGCTGTGCTGTCCCTCCTGCACTCGGGGTAGTTTATTCCAGCTACAGCTCAGACTCAAGACATTCGCCTGCAGGAACCGTCTGCCACCCGCAGGGGCAGTAAGAGACTACAGACAATGCAGTGAGCATAATCCTATGCGTAAGGCCTATGCCCAGACCAAGGCGAGAAGAGGAAAAGGTCTCAGGCCTGCAGGCTTCGCGACGACTCCACTTGCTCCCCAGCTAACGACCGAGTCTATGGTCTAAGTCGCCCACGCTACTCCGGCCACGCAGTCCTGAAGGTCAGCAGGCACTTTTCCCCTTTGGGTTTTAGGGGCATACTGGGGTGCTGGCAATCAGCCCGGGCTGGCAGTGGGAAGGCGAAGCTCACCCCCCACCCCCACCCCTGCCTCTTCTCTCCAGTCCTTGAGTCGTTTCTCTTCTGGCCACGCTGGGCAGTGCTCAGGGCTTACTCCTGTCTCTACACTCAGGGATCATTCCTGGAGGGGGTTGAGGGACCCTATGGGGCGTCAGGGATTGAAGCCGGAAGGCAAGCACCCTACACAACGTACTCGACCGTCCAGCCCCTGTGGTTACGATTTCTAACCAAAGACTGAACGAAACAGAGTCGTGCGAGTCAGCCCAGGGAGAGCTGTGACCACGTGGCAAATGCGTTTCTGGCCAGACAGTCCAGGACCCAAGTGATAACGGGGTTGGTGGCAGGGACATCCTTAGAGATGGATGTGCCAACTATATACAACAGCACATCCTGGGTCCTATGCTGATTCTATAGAAGTGTATTATGAAGGATGTTGTTGTGACAATTGACAATATTAGAATATCAACTCTCATTCACTAGTGTTCTGTGTTGAATTTATAGGTATTTATCTTTGTTTTGTCATTAAATTGATGATGATCTCAAATTTTTATGTAACAGCATAGTACATTACATGGATGGAGGGGGGAGAGAAGAATAGTATAAGTGAGACAATTTATATATATATATATATATATATATATATATATATATATATATAAAATGGTCATCTTGATACAGCATGTGCAAGAATTGTTTATACTTTTCTTTTGGGTGAGGGCACAGCCAGGTTGGCTTAAACCTGTTAATACCCAGCTCTGTACTCAGGGGCTGCTTCTGTGGGAGATAGTGTGATATCCAGGATTAGAACTTCCATGGTTGCCTTGAGGAAAAAACCTTAAGCCTTGTTTTATGATGGTTTTTCTGAAACTGGGAATTGTGTCAAAATTAATACCACGATTTAGAGACAATAACATAGGATATGTCTCAGCAAATCAGAGAAAAACCACATACACTTGTCATAATTTATATCAAGTATATGTATGCTGAAGGTACTGATTTTATTTACTTGTACATGCCCAACTATATGTTTATATACATGCAGAAGTATTCCTATATCCTAACAAATGTATGACTGGTCATAATGCAAAGATCAAGGCTTATGACATCATCACAAGAAGGTCTTCTCATGGGAGGTATCACTTTCCCCAACCTCAAGCTCTACTACAGAGCAGTTGTAATTAAGACAGTGTGGTATTGGTATAGAGACAGACCTATAGACCTATGGAATAGAACTGAGTATCCTGAAACACATTCTCAAATATACAACCACTTAATCTTCGATAAAGGAGCAAAAAATATTAAGTGGAGCAAAGAAAGCCTCTTCAACAAATGGTGCTGGGAAAACTGGGCAGCTACATGTAAAATAATGAACTTAGACCTCCTTCTAACGCCATGCACAAAAGTCAGATCAAAATGGATTCTAGATCTCAACATCAGACATGAATCTATAAGGTACATCGAAGAAAACATAGGAGAAACGCTCTACGACATCGAAACGAAAAGTATCTTTAAAGATGACACACCACTGACCAAGCAAATGGAAGCAAAGATAAACAAATGGGATTATATAAAACTAAAAAGCTTCTGCACCTCAAAAGAAATGGTGACCAAGATACAAAAACAATCCACAGAGTGGGAAAGGATATTCACCCAATACCCATCTGACAAGGGGTTAATATCCAGGATATATCAGGCACTGGTAGCACTCCACAAGAAAAAAACAGCCAACCCCATCAAAAAATGGGGAGAAGAAATGAACAGAAGCTTCCAAAAAGAAGAAATTCGAATGGCCAAAAGGCCTATGAAAAAGTGCTCTTCATCTTTAATCATCAGGGAGATGCAAATCAAAACAACAATGAGGTACCATCTCACACCACAGAGACTGGCACACATCCAAAACAGCAAGAACAACCAGTGCTGGCGTGGATGTGGGGAAAAAGGGACTCTGATCCACTGTTGGTAGGAGTGCCTACTGGTCCAGCCCTTTTGGAAAACAATATGGGCATTCCTCCGAAAACTAGATATTGAGCTCCCATTTGATCCAGCAATAGCACTCCTGGGAATATACCCAAGAGACCGAAAAACACATAGCAGAAACACTATCTGTACTTCTTTATTCATCTCTGCGCTATTCACTATAGCTAGAATCTGGAAACAACCTAAATGCCCGAGAACAGAGGACTGGCTAAAGAAACTGTGGTTCATCTACACTATGGAATACTATGCGGCTGTCAGAAAAGATGAAATTATGAAATTTACCTGCAAATGGATGGACATGGAGACTATCATGCTGAGTGAAATTAGTCAGAAGGAAAAGGACAGATATAGAATGACTGCATTCATTAATACGACATAAATAGATACCAGTGTTTTACTAAATGTGGGAAATGGTAATAGCAGATTAAAACTCACCATTGAATATACACAAAGAGACTTAAGTGATAAACTCTAAATACCTGCAGGGCTAGCCACAATGTGTAAAATAAGAGGGAGAGAGATGCAGAGACAGAGAGAGACAGAGAGAGAAAGAGAGGAAACTGGGGTACCTGCTATTAAGGCAGCATGGGGGTGGGCAGGAGGGGGTGGGGTACATTGGTGGTGGAAATGGGGCACTGGTGGAGGGATGGGTGCTGGTATACTGTATTACCAAGAACCAATTATGAACACCTTTGTAATTGTATGTTTCACTGTGGTATAATAAAAAATTAAAAAAAATAAAGAAAAAAAAGAAACAAAAAGAAGGTCTTCTCCAATCACTCCCAGAAAAGGGGGTGATTCTCTAATCACTCCCATTTCACTGCCCAGAGAAAGATTTTATCCTTCTCTACAGTCTGACTTAGTATTCTTGGGCATCCCTCAACCCTTCATACAGTTGAGTCCTTTCTGACTACAAGTTGGGCCAGAATTATCCTTGGAATCCTGGGCCAAGGACACTTCTATCCCAGCAGCCACAGTTGGTTTCATACCAACTGCCTCAAACAGTTGGTGTCACTTGATCTTCAGTAGGACCAGGAGTGAGACTTTTAGGTCTCCAGTTTATTTCAATGAGGACACCCTCTGGAGAGTTGACACAGTCTGAAGAAATAGAAATGCCTTACTCTGTAGGATGAAAGATGGCAAGCCACTGCAGAACACATCAGGAAGGTAAAACTCCCACACCCTCACTTCTTTATTAATTTGCCAATTAATTTACCCTGATGTGTCATAGAAAATCAACAACTTAACTTATAACTGAGTTTCAGTATTTCTTCTTTAACAATATTTATCTTACTAAAGCTGTTATATTTTATTTTCATAAAAATTACTGAAATAGCACAATAAAGTATATACAGCAATAACAGAGACACAAGAGTATAAAATATGTAGTGAAAGCAACAAATTATGTAGTTAACTGAGTTTATAATTCCTAAATGTTTCTTGGATTCACGTTCTTGATTATAACACTTAATATTTTGACTGAGGCTTAAATTATGACATTATTTGTAACCTGACTCTGTTTTGTATTTAGTAATACACAGACAAAGCTTGTGTGCCCATGATAGACAGGTGTCAGAGATATCTGTCTATCTACATGACTTTCTGATGTGTGTAAATCGTCACAAAATGGATCCATTGCCTACACTTATTATTAAGTCTTTGTACCTGAAGATAGCTTCGTTTCTGTTTGTCTTGACCTCAAATTGTCAGCTGTTCATAGTAATATTTTTTTAATTCTCGTGACACTGTTTCAAGTACAATGCTTCTATTTACTTCTTTGATTAGTAACATTCAGGAAGGCAGAAACTAGAAACATTTTTTCTAGCACCTCTTCAAGTCATGTATCACTATAAAAATTCCTACATGGGCTTACATTTCATGTATCACTTGATCACTTGAATTCCGTTATTCATCGATTTGCTCAGGTGGGCGCCAGTAACATTTCCATTGGACCCTATCACTTGCCAATATAGCCCAATGGCATCTGGTTGATTCAGGAATATGAAGAGCCTCAAACTGTTCCTTCAGGGTCTTTACAAGGAAGTCTGACCATCTTGTAGTTGGGCAGCCACGTGATCTTTTGACATCCCGTGGGATCCAGTCGGTAACGGCTCTAGTCCAGCAGTTGTCTCCAAATCGCATTACATGTCCAGCCCATCTGATTTTCGATGCCTTGGCAAATGAGACAGCATCCCTGATTCTGGATAAAATTTATTTATTTATTTATTTTAAGGCAATTTTTTCTTTTTCACTCTGTTTAAACACTGGTTTACAAAGTTGTTCATAATGTGGAACTTACGGGCATTATATGTTCCAACACCAATCCATTATCACAGTGACCTTCACTTCTCCATTGTTCCCACTTTCCAAACTGCCCTTCAGGCTGTAGCAGGTAAAAAATAATGTATTTTACATTGTTTGTTACCACTAAATGGCTAATGGAGTTATCAAAAATATGTCAGCAAAATGAAATTTGTAAAAATTGTTATATCTCACCAAGGGATCGTCAAGTCATTGTCTGAGGGTTTGTAAGCTCTTTTTTGCTAGCTGGCACTTCTGCGTTGATTTTGTTTGTGTAGTTGGCTTCTGTGTTACTTACCCATCTAATTTGGTGTGCTCCAAATGGAATGTCAGCATTGTGGAATTTAGGGGTGCTGTAAGGCTGTGTATGTAGCTGTGAGGCCCATAAATTTCAGGATCTGTAGAACTGGCTGAGTTGACATAGTGGTGACAGCAGGCAGTGGGTGCGGCTTCCAGAAATATGGAGGACTGTGGGGGAGCCTGCCTACCCCCCCCCCACTCCTAGAAGACTGCAGTGTTCTCAGATGTACTTGGAATTTTTGTAGCTTGGTGTCTCTGCAGAGAGTAGTTGTGAATCAATGGAACTAGACCATGTGCATGCAGTAGGTGTGGGTTGTGGGTGCAGCTGTTAGGCTTTGGCAGGGTGGGACTTAACCTACTCTCCTCCTGATGGCACTCCAGTGTTTTCAGCCCAGAGACCCATTTACACATGAATCTTAGTGGTTTGGTTCACATCTCTTCTGAGATTGGGTTTTGAATCTGTAGAGCAGGATTCTACATGGGTGAATCTACATGGCAGTGGCTGTGTGCTCTCCATGATAAATTTTCTTATATTGTATGTAATATATAATTTATCTTGTACCACAAGATAAATTTTCTTATATTGTATGTACTACAAAAATCATAATTGAGTCCAGCAATGTCTCTGTAAATCATATTTCTTTCTCTCTGTTCCCTCCCTTGATCCCTTCCTCCCTTCCTTCCTTCCTTCCTTCCTTGAGAGGTTTTGATTCTGTGAGAGAAGGGTGCTATTTTATGGGCACTGCTAACTTCATAAAGGTACTGTGGCCACTGGGTGTGTTGAAGTAGAGTGGTTTCCTAATATTCTAGAGTTTGGTTAACAACTCTGTTACTTCCACATCAGTCCTAATATTGCCATTAGTTTGGACCCAGAGTATTCTTTATTGACAGAATTTTAGACCTAATCATAAATTATGAGTTGGTTCTTTGGTCTTATTTCTCTCTTTATTGAATTTAGTTTTAATATATACTAGGTGCATTATGGATAACTTCTTTAAGAAACGTTAACTACTACGTGTGCTAAATTTTCTGTGGGGTCCAAAAGCCTTTAGTTTGATTTTACATGTGATTTCTCAATTGCCAAACTCAGAACATGCAAGGACTGAAAATGTTGACCATCTAAGTGACCACTAAGGGCTCTAAGGAGGAAGAATGATTGCTCTTACTGTAATATATCAAATGATTTCATGAAACTCTTCATGCCTATGGACATTTGATACTTCAATTCTTCTAATACATAAATGACCTCCCAATAACAGAAGATTTTGAACAAAGGAAAACTGTCTTTCCTGCAAAGATCTAATTAATTCCCCACCTTCATGATCTGAACGTAGGAACGCTGTCCAAAGCTCCTTAAAACTTGTCAGCTATATCACAGCTTCTATAAGATTTATGAATATCCTTCCCTTTATTTTTACAGCTTTTAGATTGTTCTCCATCTGTTGTTATCTTTCATGATGCTTTAATCCTATGCTCATTGTTGTATTTTTATATGTTTTTAGTTTCCATATTTTGTATCAGGAATAAAAATGACTTGCCTAAGAAATAACCATGAAAAGTGGTCTTTAAAAATTCAGGCTTGGTTATATGAGCTAAAGAGAGTGTCGGTCACAGCCCAGATAGGCTCATAAGATGAGCAAAAAAGTTTACACTAATAGTGAAAGAACTTTTTCTTTTACCATATCCCTGTGAACTGTGGTTGTTTTCTGCCTATTGATATAGGTCATTATCACTGGTGTAGAATAATTTCTTATTAGTGTATTAATTTTTGTAATAAGTGCTTTTAAAAAAACCACTCCTTGTTTAGTTTGCTGATAATGGAGTTTTTTCTTACTGATGTTTTACCACAACAGCAAGACAAACTCCAATATATGACTTATGACTCAATAATTGTACAAATAAAGAAACATGACTAATATCTGTTTGTGGGAGAGATAGTTTAATACTGTGGGATAAAGAGGAGAAAACAGAAGATACCAGACAGAATGAAAGCATAGTTAGCATAGTTTCCTAAATAAGTCTACTAGAATGAAGTAATTTAGTGAGATGAGAATAAATATGCACCTTGACTACAACATTCATGCTACTTATTCTAAAAACATATTCACTAAACTGTTCTCATTAATTTCAAAGAGTGTTGTTATATATATATATATATATACACGTTATAAAGGATGCAGCTATATGAAAAGTGAAAGACATTTCTTAGTATGTGAGGGATATAGTGGGAAGAGATATTAAATCACATTTTAGTGGTTTTATCCTGTGCCCTTTCACAGATTTTCATACAAGCATATGAGAGTCAAGTGAAAAATAGTTTAATTATATATGTATGTATGTAGTATATATATTAATGATAATATTTTTTTAAAAACTTGCTATACTTGCTATCCCTGTGTGGTGTAATGTTAACAAAGGGCTGTTTCTCTCTCAGGTAAGCTCTGTGCATATGCTAAAGATATTTTGTGTAAGCACATGAAGATGTCAGGGCAGTGTGTTTGTGAGTTAATCAACTCTGAATTATTTACCCCTGGGCTTCCACCATATTTCCTAACTAAATATTTCCACCATATTTCTTAAAGCCTCGGTAGCCTTTAGATTGATTCTAATTCCTCACACACCCACGGAAGATCCTTATGTGGGACTGAATGAACCAAAAATAGGATCATCCTGGCTTTGCAATGGGACAACTTTAGTGAGCAATGCTCTGGCCTAAAGTTTAGAGAAAGATTGGAACAGCTTTGTTTTGACCTAAATTAAGCTGGGATCGACTTGCAGATGATGCAGCTGCTGGAGCAGAGCACTAGGAATGTTTCCTTACATTCTGAGGTGTTTGGCAATAGGAGCCTGAAGGTGATGTCTAGAGGAATGCAGTCTGGGTCATGTGACATGATCTCCCCAGGAAAGATCACCCTGTAGATTTCATCTTGGCTGTAGATGAATGCCTGCCTCTATTACTGTGCTTATTCAAAAATGATTATAAGTAGTACTGAAAAGATTTTTTTATCAGCCAAGGTGGAGATAAACTCAAGGTGCCCTGGTCTCTGCCCATTAGCCTCTGGGATCAGGGGACATGACCCCCAATGAGAATGTCCCAGGCTGGGATGCTGGTTCTCCCTTATTGTTCTCAGGATAAAAGAGCTTTTTACCTTTGGTAATGTCCTGCCCCTGACCTCTGTATAGGATTGATCTCTAGCAGGTGGGGGTGTCATTGTGTGTCTGTGTGGAGTTGAGTTGGAGGAAGGTGTGTCTGGAGAATTAAAGCCTTGGATTGTCTAGACTGTGCTCATGATTCTTTGTTCATCAGCTGAAGGGGATAGTCCTTGGCCCTGAACATGGTGAGGGAACCCTATGGACCTCAATACTGTTGGAGACTCCAGACAGTATATACATATATGTGTGTATGTGTGATTTTCTGCTATTTTATATTTTGGCTCCCTTTAAATGTGTGCGCATAATGCACAGTTGCACCACCTGAAACCATCTAGATTAATGTTTGTGTGTGTGTGTTTGTGGACATAAAGGCATACACACGCATGAATGTGTACTCTGATTTGATTAATTTTATAATTTTATTTACAAAATATTATTTTACAAAATTTAGTTTTTATCCAATAAATAAAAAATATTTTAGTAGCACACCTGTTTATTTCCATGCTTAAAATACTTTGTAAAAGCATTTTTCTTTTTCTTTTTGCTTTTTTGAGTAACACCCGAACAACATTCAGGTGTTACTCCTGTGTTGGATGACAGACTTAGCTAGCTTGGGAGCTTTGCTGTTTGATCCACTCACAGCTTAATCTATTTACATGTTCTTAAGACAAGGTTCATTCTAATGAGAACTCTCTTCTATGTAAACACTGATGGAGGGTGTGACAGTTACAGAAGTCACCTTGACTTGACTCTGAATGAGTATCTTATGGCTTATTATTAACATCTACTAAGATTTCTATGTTTTCTAAATTGGCCACTGCTCCTCTTTATTCCCACTGCACCCAGTGTAGGATAGTTAGAATTTACCAGGATGTTGGAGGACATGTTTAGCTAATCTGGGAGTTTTGTTGTTTTGCTCACTCCCAGCTTAATCTTATTTAAGCCAAGGTTCATTCTAATGAGATCTCTCTTCTATGTAAACACTGCTAGAGGGTGTGGCAGTTACAGAAGTCACCTTGATTGAATAACTTCTGACTTATACATCTACTAAGACTTCTATGTTTTCTAGATTGGGCACAGCTCCTCTTTATACCCACTGCACCCAACGTGGGACAGTTAGAATTTACCAGGAGACTACCACCCTGGCTACGCTGAGACTAAAGGAAGACTATAGGAAGGATCATACTAGTTTGCTCTAAGCAGGTGAGTATGACCCTTTCAGTATGAGAACAAGATACTCAGAATCACACTGGTGCAGATAAGGACCTTGTGGGTACCATCTAGATTACATGAAGCTCATGAAGTTAAGATGTATTACTTTATATCAGCCCCCTCTCTCTCCAGTGTTTTACATAAGAGATAATCTCGGGATTAGTCCTTGGTGTAACCTTTGTTTATACCTGCAATAGGGTGTGGCCCTACACTCTGTTTAGGGTTCCTTGTTGGCATGACAACCTCCCGATTGGATTACTTTGGTGTATATAAGGGGCTGACTTGAGGCCCCCTTCACCTTTTGCCTTTTGGTTCCTCAGCCTTCAGCTTTTGGCTCC
Source organism: Cryptotis parvus (assembly GCA_021461705.1). NCBI lineage: Eukaryota > Metazoa > Chordata > Mammalia > Eulipotyphla > Soricidae > Cryptotis > Cryptotis parvus. The sequence goes on from JAJIBD010020976.1 coordinate 18,937, forward strand.
TGCGGCTTTTGGCTTTTGGCTTTGGCCTTTTGCTCTTTGGCCTTTTGCTCCTTCTGGGTAGGACTCAGCTCGGGTGACATCCTCTCTCTTTGGTGGGAGACTTAGGCTCTTTTGTATGGTCTAAGTTCGGACCAGAGCTAGAGTTTGTTCATTATATTGGATTGCTGTGGAAGAGCTTTTGTACTATTAAAAGCCATTTTTTGGAACTGCACCGGACTCGTGAGTTTTCATCTTTCTCCCGGCGTCCTCGGAGGTAGAAGACAACCTCTGTCCTGACACTGTCGGGGACCCTGGCGATGTTCCCCGACACCAGGAGACTTCCACCCTGGCTATGTTGAGACTATCTTTTAAGATTATAGGATGGATCATACTAGTGTGCCCTCACACAGGCGAGTGTGACCCTTTCAGTATACAGAGACCAAGATACTCAGAATCACCCAGGTGCAGATAATAAATAAGAAGGACCTTGTGGGTACCGTCTAGATTACATGAAGTTCATGAAATTAAGATGGATGATACTAGTGTTTAACATAAGAGATAACATCAGAAGGGATTAGTCCTTGGCATAATCCTTTGTTTATACCTATAATAGGGTGTGGCACCACCCTTATACACTCTTCTACTATCTAGAAGCTGTTTAGGATTCTTTGTTGACAGAACCCTCCCTGTCAACAGTTAGGATTACTTTGGCATGTATAAGGGGACTTTCTTGAGACACTCACCCCCTTTTTGGGGTAGGTCTCCTCTCTGGTAGGACTCTCTTTAGTGAGACTCCTTTCTGGTAGGATCCTCTTTGGTGGGAGACTTGGGCTGTTGTGTATGGTCTAAGTTCTGACCAGAGCTAAGATCCTCCATAATATTGGACTGCGGTGGTAGAGCTTTTGTACAATTAAAAGCCCTCTTGAAACTTTTTTAGAACTGAGCTGGACTTGTGAGTTTTCTTCAGTTCCACCAGTGGCCTCGGGAGGTAGAAGACAACTTCTGTTCTGATACTGTTGGGGACCCAAGTGGCTCTCCAACACTCCTTGCTCTGTGCTCAGGAATTACTACTGCACTGTGTGGGGTGACATATGGGATTCCAGGGATTGAACCCGGGTCGGCAGCATTCAACGCAAATACCCTATCTGCTGAACTATCGCTCTGGCCCCCAAAGCATTTTTCTAATGCACGAATTTTAGTTCATACCTCACCCAGGCAGGCGTGAAGCATGCCGCAAAACCTCTATGGCCATAGGAAAGTCTGTAAATATCCACACTGGATGTGGTTACTGGGGCACTTGTCTGTGTATCCGGAGTCTCCTGCTCTCTTGATCCTCAAAGTACTACTGAGGAGATGCTAGACAGTGTGGAGACGTGCTCATTCTCACCTGGCTACACATTCATTGTGAAAATACACTCATTTTCACCCTGGCTACATTGTGGAGATGTGCCATTCTCACACTGGCTACACAATATCGAGACATGCTCATTCTCATCCTGGCTACACATTCTGGATACATGCTCATTCTCACCTTGACTACGTAGTATGGAGACGTGCTCATTCTCACCCTGACTACACAGTATGGAGATGTGCTCATTCTCACCCTGACTACATAGTATGGAGACGTGCTCATTCTCACCCTGACTACACAGTATGGAGATGTGCTCATTCTCACCCTGACTACACAGTATGGAGACGTGCTCATTCTCACCCTGACTACACAGTATGGAGACGTGCTCATTCTCACCCTGACTACACAGTATGGAGATGTGCTCATTCTCACCCTGACTACACAGTATGGAGATGTGCTCATTCTCACCCTAACTACGCAGTATGGAGACGTGCTCATTCTCACCCTGACTACACAGTATGGAGATGTGCTCATTCTCACCCTGACTACACAGTATGGAGACGTGCTCATTCTCACCCTGACTACACAGTATGGAGACGTGCTCATTCTCACCCTGACTACACAGTATGGAGACGTGCTCATTCTCACCCTGACTACACAGTATGGAGATGTGCTCATTCTCACCTTAACTACGCAGTATGGAGACATGCTCATTCTCACCCTGACTACACAGTATGGAGATGTGCTCATCCTCACCTTGACTACACAGTATGGAGACGTGCTCATTCTCACCCTGACTACACAGTATGGAGATGTGCTCATTCTCACCCTGACTACACAGTATGGAGACGTGCTCATTCTCACCCTGACTACACAGTATGGAGACGTGCTCATTCTCACCCTGACTACACAGTATGGAGACATGCTCATTCTCACCCTGACTACACAGTATGGAGACATGCTCATTCTCACCCTGACTACACAGTATGGAGATGTGCTCATTCTCACCCTGACTACACAGTATGGAGACGTGCTCATTCTCACCCTGACTACACAGTATGGGGTTGTGCTCATTCTCACCCTGACTACACAGTATGGAGATGTGCTCATTCTCACCCTGACTACACAGTATGGAGATGTGCTCATTCTCACCCTGACTACACAGTATGGAGATGTGCTCATTCTCACCCTGACTACACAGTATGGAGATGTGCTCATTCTCACCCTGACTACACAGTATGGAGACGTGCTCATTCTCACCCTGGCTACACAGTATGGAGATGTGCTCATTCTCACCCTGACTACACAGTATGGAGACGTGCTCATTCTCACCCTGACTACGTAGTATGGAGATGTGCTCATTCTCACTCTGACTACATTCATCGTCGATTTGATCTCATCGATTTGCTCATTCGATTTGCTTGTCGATGAACCCTTCCTGTTTATCGTCGATTTGCTCAAGTGGGCACCAGTAACATCTCCATATGTCCTGTCTCATGCAAATAGAGCCCAAGAGCACCTGCTTGCTCCAGGAACGTAAAGAGCCTCAAACCATTCGATCAGGTCATGGGAATGAGGTCTATAATTGTTACTGGTATTTGGCATATCAAATATGACACGGGTAGCTTGCCAGGCTCTGCTGTGCGGGTAGCACACTCTTGTAGTCATCTCTAAATCCAGCATTTATTGATGAACCACGTGACCATTTGCGCCACGCGAGCCTGGCTGTGATAGGCTGGTCTGCAGGGTGGAGTTCTGATGAGGGGGAAGTCCTGATGTGGAAAATGGAGGCCCTCGTGGAGTGGGGGGGTCATCTGGCTTGTTGCGAGGCTCTGCTGGGGTGGCGGGCCAGGGCTAGAACACGCCATCCCTCCCGGGCGCCTCGTGAGCGTCTGGGCACAGGGAGAGCTAGTAGCAGCTCTGCCCCGTGTCTGTGAGGATATTTATAGGATAGCTATAAATATAAAAGGATAGTTATAAATAAATATTCATCTAAAATATCTAAATTCCTGGCAGAGTTTAGGTAGCTTGTTCACAACAGTGGCAACAGTTATGATTTTGTTATAATTCCAGCACTTCCCCACCAGCAAAGTGTGCAGGTCCCTCCAACAGAGTCTACTTGTTCCTTCTAGGTGACTCCTTTATCCTTCTCCATCCTTAGTTGATTCAAACTATTCCTTACCTACAAATTAGCTGATGAACTTGTTTCTACATGTCTGAGCTCCCTTTACCTTTCTTTTCTCCTTTTCCTTCCACAGTTGTGAGGCTCTCGTTGGACTGCAGGCAAGTGGTCCTGTAGAAGCTAATGAATAGTTTGTAGGCTAGTATTAGGTTAGGAAACGTCAGGAAGCAGTGACGCCCAATTCACTTATGTGGGGTGATTTCTCATGGAGAATAGAAGGAAAATGAGAGAGAGAGCTCTGGAAGCCTCGAAGAGACCAAGACAGGTGCTAATTAAGCAGTAGTGGAAGAAGCAGTGAATATGTGAAATGACTGTTGTGTATCATGTAAGCTATGGCCCTAAGGGAGGATGTTCCAGCAGACAAGCCCAGGCCAGTGTGTTTCTTGTTTCATGGTAGCTGAGGATAAGAATACTTAGTGTCCATAGCACTGACTGCTTGGAGCCCTGATACATGATGAGCTTATAAAGAAGGAACCTAAAAGGGAAAGTTGCATTATGAGGTTAATCTTTTTTATTTGACCCTTACATAATCATGGTACTGTTTTACCTTTGAAAATAATTTTGAATATTTGAGCTCTTATAAATTCCACTATTTAGTTTTTCTTTTCTCTTCACATTTCATGAAGTGGTGATAAAACACAAGTATTTTAATCTTTACAGAGGTGTCTTTCTTGCAGTACTTTGGATAATGGATTCCTGCATATACCATTCCAACTTCACACGCATCACCAGACAAACTTCCTTTTGAGGACATGATGCAATAAAAGCCTAAATTTGTATCTTTATTTTTCTGCAATTTAAAAATCTTAGTTATATTTTAAGATAGCAGTTTGACTATCATGTCTAAATATTAAAAAATTTCTTGATAATGAAGTACAGGAATTTTCACAATTTCTTAAGAAAAATCCTGCAATTGAATATTAGTTATCATTTGTCTTCCCGTTGTTCATAGATTTGCTCGAGCGGGCACCAGTAACATCTCTATTCATTGGGAATGAGATCCATTATTGTACTGGTTTTGGCATATCAAATACACCACAGGTAGCTTGCCAGGCTCTTCCATGGCTCTGGGTTCAACCAAAGGGGCCCAATCTTTTTCTATGTCAGACCATCAACCATCCAGGGCCCACAGGGCAGAGCCCTGGATGTAGACAAGCCTGTCTCCTGTCTGCCACCTGCCAACACAGCTGGGTACCACATCCACACCTGAAAAATCTTGAGGGGCAGGGAATATTATGTCTAAAAACAATATATGATACCATGAGAAAAAGTTTGTGTACAATTATATGTATTTGCTTTATTTCTGCTCATGTTTTATTACTTAGGCAAAGAAGTGTCAACTCTGTACCTGGAAACAACTTGAAAAGTTTAAAAGAAATCTTTCAGGAGAGGAAATAGCATAGAATAAATTCTTTTTTAAAAAATGCTTATTAATAGCATGCAGAGCCTCAAATGCAGCTTGGGGAACTGGAACTCGGCTTTCCCTTATCTCAGCTGACCATGAGGTCCCCAGGGGGACAGATGGGTTTTGGGTGTTGGCCCATCACCTCTGGGGGTCCTGGAAGCAGCCGGATGAGACTCACCCACTACATTAGCCGCCATTTCTGCTGTCCGGATGCTGCAGCACATCAGAGCCCACCCAGGAGGGATGCTGACCTCAAGACCAGATTAACAGAGCAAAACGATTTTGAGCACAGGTAGGCAGCTCCCAGAAGCAGGAATCACCGGGAATTCGTTCAGATGGAGCTGGGGTCGCCCCTTCCCCTCTCCATTTTGTCTGAACCTGGTATCGCTGCCCAGGAGCTGCCCTGGGGTGACCAGCCATAGCATGCAGAGCCTCAAACGCAGCTTGAGGAACTGGAACTAGGCCTCCCCTAGCTCAGCTGACCTTGAGGCCCCCAGGAGGACAGATGGGTTTTGGGAGTGGGCCCATCACCTCTGGGGGGTCCCAGAAGCAGCTGGATGAGACTCGCCCACATTAGCTGCCATTTTTGCTGTCCAGATGCTGCAGCACATCAGAGACCGCCCAGGAGGGACACTGATCTCAAGACCAGATTAACAGAGCAAAACGAGTTCGAGCCGAGGTAGGCAGCTCCCAGAAGTGGGAAGCACCGGGAATTGAATTCATTAGATGGAGCTGGGGTCGCCCCTTCCCTCTCCATTTTGTCTGAGCCTGGTAGCCCTGCCCAGGAGCTGCCCTGGGGCGACCAGCCATAGCATGCAGAGCCTCAAATGCAGCTGGGGGAACTGGAACTTGGCTCTCCCCTAGCTCAGCTGACCTTGAGGCCCCCAGGAGGACAGATGGGTTTTGGGTGTTGGCCCATCACCTCTGGGGGGTACCGGAAGCAGTCGGATGAGACTTGCCCACCACATTAGCCGCCATTTTCGCTGTCCGAATGCTGACCCTGAGACCCCTAAGTCACGTGGGTGCAAGCGGCCATGTGGTCCATCAAACTAGTGGAAACAGTTATGTCCTTTAATGTACTGTGACTTCATTTTCTACGATGTGTAGGAAAGTTAGGTGGGAGGGAGAGAGAGAGAGGAAAGAAAAGATATACAGAACCCGCCAGATAGTTGGGGTGTGGGAGGGGGAAGGGAAGAGGGGACATTGGTGATGGGAGATGGGTTCGGTGAAGGGATGGGTGTTAGAACACTGTAGAACTAAAACTCGAGCATGAGCATCTTGCAATTGTATGTCTAAAAGTGGTATAATAAAATTTTTTAAAAAATGCTTATAATATTCTATTTATTGTTGCAGGACACCTCTGCATCTGCCTTGGATTGCCTCCTACAGGTCACTTTGTAGATAGGGGGTTAGCTTAAATGTGGCAGTTTTTCTGACCGTGTATTCTACTGGCTGGTAAAAATATTCTCTCATGCTACCACAATCGTGGGACTAGCTAGATCTTACCTGCATATTTGCCTGGGCACGTTGGATCTCTAAGTAATTAGCCTAGAGAGAAATGCTGTTTGCCTCCAAGCGAGCAAGCATGGCTCCCTGATAACTCAAAGGCAACTAAAATACAAAACTACTGTGAAGTAGACGAGACTCTTGTGAAGGTTTGGAAAATATTTAACTGGCATTAGTATAGTCTTTGGTACAGAGACATGCCATCTCAGAAACCCCCTTCTCTACCCTATAAAGGCATTTCCAGGCAGACCTTGGCTCAAGACATTAGCATATAAAAGGGTCTAGGTGAGGTGCTGGGAGAAATTACCTGAGGGCATTTGACCCTCCCTGCTTCCCATAATAGTGGGAGGTCTGAGTTGTAGGGGTATAAAACTAGCCTGCTTCCTCTTTGGGGCTCTCTCTTTTTGAACTCTGTTTTGGGCTCTCTTTTTGGGGCTTGAACTCTTCTTGGGAATCTTGTCTTTGTCTCCTCTCTATAGGGAGTGGTGGCAGCCTCTTGGCCTACAAGTGGCTGGAGTTTTAGCCGTGAATCCTAAGCACAGGGTTTTTTCTATTGCTGATTTGTATGCCTGAACCTGTGATAAGTAAAGCCTTTTAAAACTGCATCAGATTCCTGAGTCTTCAACCATTCCCCACCAGCTTCGGAGGTAGAAGGAAACTTGCTTCCCAGTACTGTTGGGTACCCCAGCAACTTACATGACAATTTATAATCATTAGATCACTAGATCACTAGATTACTAGACATCCCGTTGTTCATCGATTTCCTCGAGCTGGCACCAGTAACATTTCCATTTGACCCTATCATGTGCCAGTGTAGCCCAATGGCATCTGGTTGTTTCAGGAATACGAAGAGCCTCAAACTGTTCGTTCATGGTCTGGACGAAGAAGTCAAACCATCTTAGAGGTGGGCGGCCACGTGATCTTTTGACGTCCTGTGGGATCCAGTCAGTAATGGCTCTAGTCCAGTGGTAGTCTCCAAATCGCATTACATGTCCAGCCCATCTGATTTTCGATGCCTTGGCAAATGAGACAGTGTCCCTGACTCTGGAACAGCGAAACTCCAGATTTCTTGAGTGAGGTGTGACATTCCAAACATAGCTCTTTCGATTCCTCTTGGGAGACCCAAATAGCATTCTCATCCTGCTTTCGTAGGGCCCAGGTCACTGAGGCATATGTTAATGCAGAGAGGTTCTTTGTCTTTTTCACTATTTTTTCGATGCTTTTGAAGGCCTTCCATGCCACTCTCTTCCTCCTGCGCAGCTCAGGTTTTAGGTTGTTCATCATGTTGACTTCTCGACCTAGGTACACATAACTGCTGCAATCAGAGATGTTAGTTCCATTGAGAGTGAATTGGGCCTCTGGAACTAGTTCATTTTTCATGAACATAGTTTTCTTGAGATTCAGTTGTAACCCTCTCTTTCTAATTCTCGGTCAAAGTCAGCCAGCATTTGTGCTGCTTGGCTAATGTTTGGTGTTATTAGAACGATGTCATCAGCGAAGCAGAGGTGGTGTATTTGCCGACCGTCTATCTTCACTCCCATTCCTTCCCATTCTAATTGTCGCATGATGTTCTCGAGGGTGGCGCTGAAGAGTTTTGATGAAATGGTATCACCCTGCCGAACCGCTCTTTTGACATCAATGATCACTTCCTTTTTAGAATGGTGAGATCCTGTGGTGAATCCATAACATAGCTCACAAAAGATCTTGATGTATTGGGTTTAAACACCCTGTTTGGCTAGGGCTTCAATGACGGCTTGGGTCTCAACAGAATCGAAGGCTTTCTTTAAATCAATGAACGTGAGACAGAGCGGCATCTTGAACTCCCTACAAACCTCAATGAGCTTGGTTTCTGTGTGGATATGGTTGATTGTGCTGAATCCTTTCTGGAAGCCAGCTTGCTTACATGGTTGTCCTTCATATAGTGTTCTGCCAATCTTGTTCAGGATGACTCGAGTGAACAGCTTGTAGATGACAGACAAAAGGCAGATGGGGCCATAGTTACCAATGTCGTTAATGTCTCCCTTCTTGAACATCAGAACTGTCCTGCTGGTTTTCCATTGGGAGGGCACCTTGCATTCAGACATGTAGCGTGTGAAGAGTTGAGCCAGAGTATTGATGAGTACTGAAGGCAGATTCTTCAGGTGTTCAGATCTGACTTTGTCTGGGCCTGGAGCTGTTCCTTTCTTTACTGACGAAATGGCATGTCGGATTTCAGAAGAGAGAACGTTGGGAATGACATATCCATCCTGCGGAATTTGGTATGTGGGCAGGTGGATGTGGCTTTCAAAGAGATCTGAGTAGAAGTCATGGATATTCTTTTCCATTGCCTTTCGGGATGATGTGATAGAACCATCAGGGCCTCGGAGGGCTGTCATCTTGGTCTTATAGTTGGCAAAGGACAGGTGGGCGTTGTGAATGCTTTTCCTGGCTTCTGCTGCATCTTCCATTATTTCTGCTTTTCCCTTTTGAGGTCTTCCTTTATCCTTCTCTGCAGTGCTTTGCGAGCTTGGATGTTAGCATTTGGTTGCCTGAGGTCCGTGCCTTCGTGAATGAGCTCGAGAGTTTTTGAAGACAGGCGTCATTTTTTTGTCTTTCTCTTTCTCAGCATTCTTCGCACTATCATGGAGGTTCTGAACCAGTCGGTTGTATTCTTCATTGATGTCGTCAACGATGGTATCTTCCCATGTTGTCACAATGGTGCCAAAGAGTTCCAAATTGGTGGTTGTTCTGGGAGTTCTCTTCTTAAACTTTGCAGCCTTTTCTCCCCTTTGTGTGAAGTAGAATTTTGCATGAAGGAGACGGTGGTCCGATCCTGTTTGGAATTTTGGGACGACAGCGACATCGGTCATGCAAAACCTTCGATTGAAGATGATGTGGTCAATTTCGTTGTGGAACTGTCCACCAGGAGATTCCCATGTCCAACGTTTTGCTTCTGCCTTCTGAAACTGTGAGTTCCCATGAATTGTCTTGGTGGACATGATGAACTCAGATAGTCTCTCATCATGTTCGTTCCATTCTATGCCATGGGTCCCAATGTGGAGTTCTTCAGCCGATCTTCTTGGTCCTATCTTGGCATTAAAATCACCAACTATGATCTTGTAGAAGGTGTGGTCGTTGGGGCTGGTGTGATAGCCCAGTGGGTAGGGCATTTGCCTTCCACGTGGGCGGCCCATGCCGGCCCGGGTTCGATCTCCCGCATCCCATATGGTCCCATGAGCACAACCAGTAGTAATTCCTGAGTGCAGAGCCGGGAGTAACCCCTGAGCATCACCGGGTGTGACCCAAAAAAAAAAAAAAAAGGTGTGATCATTTTTATAGAGCTCCTCCAGTTCCATGTAGAATTTCTCAATTTCATCTTCCTTGTATGTGGATGTTTGTGCATAGACAACGAAGATAGAAATTGCTGGCAGTGGGCCACATCTCTTCAAGTGTAATCGTCTGATACGGTTTGTTAGACATTCAAATGAATCAATGTTCATGGCCACGTTCCTGTTGACAAGGACACTGACGCCACCAATGCCTCTTTTCGTCGCATGTTCCTAGGAAAAGTCTTCTCTGGTGTCAAAAACGGCATGATGCGAATGATGCCTCCTTGTCTCAGTCAGACCAATGATGTCATACTTGATCTTTTGCGCTTGCACCAGTCCTCAATATATGCTTCTGATGCCAGCGTACGTGCATTGAAAGTACAGACAGTCATTTTAGTCCTTCGTTTTGGTAGCCTAGTTCAGCTCTGAAATTTTATCAGTTACTCCTTGTTCATCCTTCTTAGTGCTGCTGTATTAAGGGCTCTTTCAGGGTCAGAAAGATATACATTTTTATTTCTGGTTTTGGCATATTGAATTCTCATTGGACAGCTTGCCAGGCTCTGCCATGCAGATGGTATATACTCAGTAGCATGCAGTGTTCTCTGAGAGGGGTGTGGAAGTAAATTGTGTGGCTGCAAAGCGGCCACACAAGACAGGGAGAGCTGGTATCTGCTCTCCCTGGGGTATCTGTGTCTGTGGCTCAAGCATTCCTGGGCTTGAAATAGTCTCCTCTGAAGGGTGGGTCCTTGTATGCTGGAGAATGGATTAATCTCTTGGGTGGAGATCTGAAGAGCTGTGGAGTGTGGATTAAGAAGATCGCTGCCAGCATGGTGTGGGGGGTTCCTCTGGGTTCATCGGGATGGTGGACTTGGGCCCGAAGTCACTCTTGTTTCTCAGTAGTGTGAAAGGGATTCAACGGGGAGAGCTGATATCTGCTCTGCCTGGGGTATCTGCATCTACGTTTATAATCATTTATCTGAAATCAACAGTGTGTCTTCGAAAATTTTTAAGTTTTATTCAAATATTAGAATATATTTAATGATGAACGACTAAAAGCTGAGCTGTGCAGGAGGAAGAGAGCAGCATGGAATGCCTTCAAGAGATTCAAAGAAATAGCTAAGAGGACAAAGAACCTCTGGCTCCTGGCACATCTCTTTGACTCCACTATTCTCCCTGCATTAACATAGGTCTCAGAGACCTGGGCCCTAAGAAAGTAGGGATGAGTACACCATACCAGTCTCCCAAAGAGGAATTGAAAGAGCTATGCTTGGAATATCACGCCTCTCTCAAGTGAAAGAAGGAATCCGGAGTTCCGACGTCTGTTGCTGTTCCAGAGTCAGGGACTCTGTCTCATTTGCCAAGGCATTGAAAATCAGATGGGCTGGACTTGTAATGTGATTTGTAGATGACCGCTGGACCAGAGTCATTACTGACTGGATCCCACAGGATGTCAAAAGATCATGTGGCCGCCCACCTACAAGATGGTCAGACTTCTTCGTCAAGTCCCTGAACGAACGGTTTCAGGTTCTTCGTATTTCTGAAGCAACCAGATTCCATTGGGCTACACTGGCACATGATAGGGTCAAATGGAAACGTTACTGGTGCCCGCTCGAGCAAATCAGTGAATAACGAGATGTCAAGTGATCTAGTGATCAAGTGATTTAATCCCCCAATATTGAGGAAACAAGTGCTTTGATTTGACACAGGAGTTAAGTGATGCAGCAAATGGCTAAATTGTGTACCTTAATTGAAAATTTTCATTCATTTCTTTAAAACTGACGTGTAGAATACTGATATAGACACTATTCTTATAGCATATGAATAACTGCAAACTTACTTTGATTAATATATATTTATGGTAGATCGAGTTATGTTAAGGCATAAAAGCAACTGTACTGGAGAGGGGATTGTGGCTTCTCCCTCACAGAGTTCCCAAGGCCCCAGATTTAAGGAACCTCCTATGGATTCCATAGTCTTAACATTAGTAGGGATCAGGGGATGACGATGGTAGCAGAAGACGCTGCCTGCCTAGCTGAAGATGCTCATGAGACGCTCATGAGTCCTGGGACGACACCATTATCCTGACCTGTTTGTGGAATAACCAAGGTTAGAGGTTCCTGAAGGTTATTCTCTCACAGACATGGGGCAGAGCTGCTACTGGCTCTCCCAGTGCCCAGCCACTCATGAGGCACCTGGGAGGGATGGCAGGTTCTAGCGCTGGCCCACCACCCCAGCAGAGCCTCACAACAAGCCAGACGATCCCCCTCTCCATGAGGGCCTCCATTTTCCACATCCAGACTTCCCCCTCATCAGAATTCCACCCAGGAGACCAGCTTATCACAGCCCGGCTCATCGAGATCCACCCTGCAGCAGCCTTTATTAATCCTGCCCAGGTATGCTGATCCAGAGACTCACAGACATGGGGCAGAGCTGCCACTGGCTCTCCATATGCTCAGCTGCTCATGAGGTGCCCGGGAGGGATGGCAGGTTCTAGCTCTGACCCGCCACCCGAGCAGAGCCTCACAACAAGCCAGACGACCCCCCAACTCCCTGGGGGCCGCCATTTTCCACATCTGGACTTCTCTCTTGTCACAACTCCACCCAGCAGACCAGACTATCACAGCCCGGCTTGTGCAGCCATGTGGTTCATCAATAAATGCTGGATTTTGAGTTGACTACAAGAGTATGCTACCCACACGGTAGAGCCTGGCAAGCTACCCATGTCATATTTGATATGCCAAATACCAGTAACAATTATAGACCTCATTCCCTGACCTGATTGAATGGTTTGAGGCTCTTTATGTTCCTGGAGCAAGCAGGTGCCCTTGGGCTCTACTTGCATGAGACAGGTCATATGGAGATGTTACTGGTGCCTGCTCGAACAAATTGATGATGAATGGGAAGACAAGTGATACAAGTGAAAAGTGATGTTTTATATATATTACAATTGATGATGAACGGGAAGACAGTGACAGTGACAGTGATTCTCTAACATTTACTTTGTTTCATCTCTTTGCTTGCCTCTGCAGAAACCTCTCCTGGACCTCTGTCTATCTCCCTGAGTTTTGTAATGCAGGCTGCTCTCTCTCTGGGGGAGGTTTTCTGTGCAGGCTCTGTCCTCATGTTCTCCTGCAGGCTGCTCTCTTTTTGGGGTATCTGTGTGGGCTCCTCTCATCAGGCCTCTTACTTCCGGATGTCTCTATTCGAGGTTTCATGCTTCTGGTCCACTCCGAGGATGTCTGCTATCAGGACCCTTTTCTGTAGGTCCTTCTGCGCAGTGCTTTGGTCTTCAGGGCTTATTATTCTGGACTCCTTGAATATGTTCCTATTTCCTAGTTGCCTTGTTTCAGCTTTTGCTACTAGGTTGTGTGTTTTTGACCCCATCTTATTCTTTGATTCCCTCCCTGTTGCCCTACTGTCATGGTCCTAATACTCAGTAGTCCTGAAGCTCTGTAGCATTGTAGCCTTGTGGTTCTGGTGCTGGCCCTTAGTCCTAGACATCAGGAATAGCTTCTCCTCCCTGGTGCTGGCCATTGGCTCAGAAATCAGGGCCCATGGCCTAGGTGCTGATCAGAGGCCGCTGCTCTCTCTTTCCAAAGGATGCTGTCCTGGGGCCCCTATTTATAATCATGGCCAGGTTCAGAACACTGGCCTCAACTGTCTTAACAGACCTTGAGGATACTGTGCCTTTAATATCCCACAGGGTTATCTCTGAAAATATAGCCTAAGAACAGTTTTAGGCAGATTAGCATGTAAAAATTCTCAGATATTTAGTTTCAGTCGTCTATCTAAGAATATAGCCTTTGTCTTCCAGGTATCATGCTACAAGGTCCAGGTTCATCTTCCCTGGTGCTTTTCAATAGGACACCAATGATGTGGCTCAAGTAAGTAGGACGTGATTTTGGTTTTTTTTTTTTTGGGAACGGGGGGCGGGGTCTTCCCCCCCCCCCCCCACACCCCCCCCCCCGGGGGGGGGGGGCCGCCCCACCCCCCCCCCCCCCCCCCCCCCCCCCCCCCCACACCCACCCCCCCCCCCCCCCCCAGGACTGTGATTTTGGAACATGTTCTCCATCCACATTAGACAGCACATGGTGGTTCTCAAAGCACTTTCCTCTTCCCAAAAAATGAAAATGAAAAATAGTTGGAATATCATTCCTTGTAATAACAGTGAGGATTGATATAAGAACACAGTAAAGAAACAAATAAGATGGAACATTTATGTAATTTTAAACTGACCTCAATAAGAGTTGAAATAAGTAACAGAATGTGTTGAGGGCTAGAAAACATAGATAGGAAAGTACATCAGATGTATAGAAGGGACTCATCGTGGAGCTCTACATGCGCTTCTCTCTTTGGTATTTTTCCTCTTCCCTTCATCTACCCCTCCTCCTCCCTTACTTCATCTTATTTCTTCTCCCTCTTTTTATTTTATTTTATTTTTATTTTTTTAAATTTTTTATTTTTACAATTACAAAGATATACAATTAAAAAAGTTCATATTTGGGTTTTGGTCATACAGTGTTCCAGCACCCATCCCGCCACCAGTGCCCATCTCCAACCACCAATGTCCCCGGTTCCATCCCCCTCCCCAGCCCTCCTCCATGGCAGGTTCTTTATTTCTTTCCCTTTCTCTCTCTTTCTCTTTTCCTTCCCCTTCAGACTATGTGTATCCTTTTGCCTCTATTTAATGCTCAGTTCTAGGTTGGCATTAGTACCCTCGACAATTGTTAGCACACTGTTCCATTTTCTGTCTTACCTAGCCTCTGACTTCCACACATTTGTGATAATTTCCACCTTTGACAAGACCTCCTGATATATGTTTCACTTGACCTTGGATATTGGTATCATAATATGTACATATATATTTATGTTATGCAAATAAATGCAGTAATTCTGTATCTGTCTCTCTCCTGGCTAATTTCATTCAACATAATCTTCTCCATGTCCATCCATTTATAGGCAAATAGTATTCCATTGTGTAGATGTACCAAAGCTTCTTTATCCAGTCATCGATTCTCGGGCACTCTGGTTGCTTCCAGATTCTGGCTATTGTGAATAATGCTGCTATGAACATAAAAGTATGGATGGTGTTTCCGCTGCGTATATTTGGTTTCCCAGAGTAGATTCCCAGGAGTGGTATGGCTGGGTCAAATGGGAGTTCAATTTCTAGTCTTTGGAGGAAAGTCCATATTGTTTTCCAGAAAGGCTGTACCAGCCGGCATTCCCACCAACAATGGATGAGTGTCCCTCTCCCTCTTCTCCTTCTTCTTCTCTCTCCCTTCTCTTACACATTGCTGCTTTCAATACATTTAGGGGTTTTCATGTATACCACTTTACCTGCACTCAATGCTCAGTTCTAGTCGACATTATCGTTTCCAACAATTATTAGAACATTTGTCCCTTCTTTCGTACCTAACCTCTGACTCTCACACACTTGTGATAGATTCCCACCATTGATAAGTCCTTCAGAGCAAGACTATAATTTTAATGTACATAATTTGATGAGATATGCATGCACTAATGAAAATATCAAACTCAAGGCTATAGATATGTCTGTTACCTTTTAAAAAGTTCTTTTTATACTATGATTGTTGTAAGAACATTGTGAAAGAAATCCTCTTAAATTCTTAAGTTTACAATACCTTGTGGTTAATTATAGACCAAACATTATATTGCTGATGTGAAAAATTTATTTATCTGGAGGAGTTGAAATTTTATGCTCACTAACTGTTAGATTCCCATTACTTTTCTCAGCCTCTGCCAACACCCTTTCTTCTTTAAGTTTGTCTATTTTAGATACTTAAGGAAAGGGGAATCATGCAATAATTATCTTTCTGTGACTGGTTAATTTCATAGCAAAATGTTATACTGATATACATACAGATTAATTTAAAATAGACTTGCAGTTATAGATTACGAATTATTTGCAAGGTGTACACAAGTAGCAGTTCAACACAAAAATTAATGAAAAAGAAAAAATCTCACAACTCCTGCTTGAGAAACAGAATTAAGGCATCAAGGCCTCAGAAATCTGAACCTTGGAATATAGGCATCTCAGACCTCTGGGGCTGCAGTATGGGCAGATTCACAGAGAGAGCAGGCAGTGACAGACTGGAACCAGCAGACCCCTGGAGGGAGCAACCTGTAGGGAACTCTAGAGTCACTCAGCGTAGGAAAACAGGACACACGTGGACTTTTCAGAGACAGAAATCCAGGCTCTATCTCGATCTTTGTTCCTTGGAATAAACATGCCTCTATTTACTACAGGTCAGGTTGGATCTACTTTAATTTGCATTGATTCACTAATGAATGTGTGTGTTTGTGTATCTAGCTCTGGTTACTAAGCATATCTCAAACCTGTTATGCACTGGGCATAATCCCTATAGCCTGAATGTGAAAGATGACTTTCAGTCTTTCAACGTCAAATGTGGACCTTGAGCACTGACCTCTAGGATAGTCTGGTTCACAAATTATTGTTTATTTGGGGTAGGGGTATATAGAGGTGGTGATTTACTACTGACTATGTCCTGGGGTGCAGTATG
The DNA here is from genome assembly GCA_021461705.1 of Cryptotis parvus. NCBI lineage: Eukaryota > Metazoa > Chordata > Mammalia > Eulipotyphla > Soricidae > Cryptotis > Cryptotis parvus. The sequence continues at coordinate 35,210 of JAJIBD010020976.1, forward strand.
TAGTATTGAGGTTCAAGCCATGTTCTATCTCATTCAAGCTCCTACCCCTGTACTATCTTTCTGACCCTGATAGACAGAATTCTAAGTGACAATCAAAATGCCTGCCAGCATAGTCCATGTCCTGTAAAACTTTCTTCCCCCTAAGTATATGCAGGCCAAGTGAAATGAAAATGCAATTTCCTTGATATAGTTTCTAATCCTTTGACTTTTACAATAACAAGCTAGAATATCATCCTGGTATACTTAACCTAATTACATGAACACTTTTCAAGAATATTGACCTTATAGCTGCAACCTCCACGTGTTCGAGAATTGCGGGTACATGGATTCTTTTAATAACCACATGGTCTGGAAAACAGTCCCTAGTCTTAGATGAGAGCTCTCCCTTCAGCCCTTTGAATACCTTCATTTCAACTTTGTGAAACCCTGGACAGCATTTTGAGGGGGTGGCGGGAGTCATACTTTGTCATACTCAGGATTTTATCCTGAGTCAGGGATTAGTGTTGGTAAGGTTTAATGACTGTTAAACCTCGTGCAACCCAAGCACCCTCCCTGCTCTATCATTTGTTGGTGGCTCCAACCATGTCTAGTCTTTTGATAGCAGAGCTGTGAGATAGTAAATAGGCTATGTTTTGCGGTGTTGTTTGTGCCTAGTTGTTAAATAGAAAAGTGTCAGGGAACAGCTGAGCTCTCTGGTGGTATCAGAGAGAAGGAGTGTGCTCCCTGCTACCTCAATGGACTGGAGGCCGGGAGACGACATTAATGAATCCAGCAAGGTTCCAAAAAAGCTTTACTTAAGCAACTTCTGGTAATATAATTCAAGGTCAGAAAAACTTCAAACTTCGAGTCCCTAGCTAGACCCACAACACATGCTTGGGTCAATGTTCTCAGCCAAGAGGGCTGCTGGACCCCGAACCATTGCACTAGTCAGAGGTCAAATTGAAAAGGGATGTCTCTTCTTCTTCCATGCATCCCAGAAGCCTTCCAAGGGTTTTCAGAGCAGCCCATAATGGGCTGAGCTTTCTGGGGACTAAGGCCAGGTGTCTTCTTCAAGAGATCAGGGTCTGCCTTTCCTCAAGGGCCCAAAAGATAGCATACAAGTGTTAATCTCTGGTGAGCTCTTGGACCAAGCTACTATGCTAGAGCTGACTTCCTGCCATGTGAATCTCCCTTGCAAAGTACTGTGGGTAAGGGAAACATCCCTGAACCAAAAAGCTACTCATAATTTAATTTATAGAGGACAGCATAATGATTGATATCATGAATATATATCTTGCCATAGCCAGCATATCTTTAAATCTCCACTAAGATCCAGAATCTATCAGAATAATACTGTTCACTTTGCCTTTAGAATTACAGTCTTGCCAGAGTGATAGCACAGTGGGTAGGATATTTGCCTTGCATGCAGCCTACCTGGGTTCCATTCACAACATCCCATATTGTTCCCGAGCTCCACCGTCAATAATTCCTGAGCGAAGAGCCAGAAGTAACCCCTGAGCATAGCCAGGTGTGACTCAAAATGAAAAAAAATAAACAAATTTTAATAGAATTACAGGGTCACATTCCTTTGCCCAATGGAAAACTGGCATGTCTCTCTGGCCTAGCATGATTATTTGCAGTGGCAGATCCAAACGTCAGCAAGTGATTGCTTGGAAAACAATAAGCATGTGCCCCCTTGCAACCCTTGAGGTTATAAGAGAGAGTCTCTGGAGATAAATATAGACTCATAGAAAAAAATATTCTGGTATAGAAAAAGTTATGAAATCAATCTATTCTGCTCATAGTCTTATTGTGGTTTACTTTACTCCTGAGATTCCTAAGGCAGAAAGCAGCTCTCTGAACATATGAAAAATATTAGTCAAAGTATAGAATTAGAGCACATCCTCCAACAGAAAACAATTTACATAGAGAAGCAAAAGTAGTTCAATATCCTGGGCTGGTCCAAGGGGTATACAAAGCTACGAAAATGCAGGATTCACTGTCTTTCTGACCTCAGCCTTTCATCACCATTACATCTCAAAGGACCTACATGAAGTCCTGTAGAAATTACCTGAGGGGAATTGACCCTGACTGCTTTCCTTTGCAGTGGGTAGTCTGTGTTGCAGAGATATGAAACTGTAACCTGCTTTCTTTCTTGCTTTTTCTTGGGCTGCTCTTTTTGGCCCCTCTTGTGTTTTGCCTTTTTGCCCTCTCTCCTCTGGTCTGCTCCCCTCTGGGCCTTAACCTGTGGTGGCTGCTATCTTCGTCTAGAATTTGAAACCCGGGTTCCAGCTTGTAACCCTATGTCCGGGATTTAACTATTGCTGATTTGTATAACCAGAACAAGTGTGAGTAGAGTAAAGCCTTTTGAAACTTTGCTGGATTCCCACGTCTTTCTCCATCTGCTGGCCGCCAATCCCCAGGGGCAGAAGGGGACTCATAGACCCTGCGCCCAGATTTTGTTTGGGCACCCAGCAGCAGACCACAACAAAAATTGACTGTATTCACTACAGCAGACAATGATGCATGGCTTATTTACAGCATAAAAAGAATCTGGAAGAGAAAATATTTTTCTATTATCTATACAGCAGTAGTGTTTGCTCACAAGTGTATACACAGAAAGAAAAATTTTGAAAAGAAGGGCATCTTTCTTTGAATTGAACCACCATGAGATACACAGTTGCATGGTTATTCAGTATTGGGTTTCCGTCATATAGTGCTTGAATATCCATCCCTGCACCGGTGTCTATTTCCCAACACCAATGTTCCCAGTTTCCCTCCTGCCACCCTCCCCACCTGTGACCCTCTCAAAGGGTATCTTTGTTTGATTAATAGATAAATGAAGAGGATAAGCAATAAAAACACACTATTGTAATTCTGAAGAATTTAAATGGAATACTAACAGTCTGAATAAGTCCAAAGAAAAATTAATGACAAACATGCACAGTTAATCTTATAAAGTAGAAAGCAGAGGAACATGAGTGATATGCATATGTCACATATGATGGTAAAGACAAGGAAGGTAGAAATAAACCTCAGTTAACATGAAAGTTAATTGCACCTAAAGAAGTTTCTTTGAAAAACTGTCAAAAGAAATAAACATATGTGCTTTTATGTGACCTGAAGAGAAACCAGGTTGATGGTTGATGGTCTGACAAAGAAAAAGTCTGGGCCCCCTGGGATGAACCCAGAGAGATATCAGAGCTTCACAAGCTACCCGTGGTGTATTCAATAAGCCAAAAACAGTAACAATAATGAACCACATTCCCAACGAAAGGAGATGGTACTGGCACCCGCTTGAACAAATTGAACAATGGGAAGACAAGTGATACAAGTGATATGCTTTTATAAGAGAAATATAAATGGAAGCAATGGACAATTCCAAAATCAATTATTAACTAAATGAAGATTGAGATCACTCTATAAAACTAAAATAAATAGAAGTCAAAGCAAATAATTGGAAACGCCTCAATACATGGAGGTGATACTAGATTCAGATATATATATTTAGTAAATTATGTAGTCTAGATAAATGTTTTATGCAACCTGACAGAATTATAAGAATAAAAAATGCACAACTATACAGGAATATCTGAGAATCATTTTTTGATAATTGATAGATTTTAATAGAATGACTAATAAAACTCACCTAATGATAGAGAGGTATAATGATCCAGAATAACAGTAAAAATGTGTTTTCTTAAAATATACAAAATAAAACCCACGAAAACTCTGAAAAATAAGCAGAAAACTTCCAATAACTGTGGCTGGACTAAATTACTGAGAACATGCTCTTTGCTAGGAGACAACACTTAAAAAATTTAAAAATATATTCTAAATTCCTACATGCAAATTAAATTATACACATTTTACATAAATGATAAGTCAAAGGATGAATACTAGACATGAAAACTTGTATGAAGAAGTCTGCAATGTTAATGTGCTAACCATTATAAGACTTTTCAGAAAGAATCACTGTATCACTGTATCACTGTATTCCCGTTCATCATCGATTTGCTCGAGCAGGCACCAGTAATATCTCCTTATGTCCTGTCTCATGCTAGTAGAGCCCAGGGCATCTGCTTGCGCCAGGAACATAAAGAGCCTCAAACCATTCCATCAGGTCATGGGAATGAGGTCTAAAATTGTTACTGGTATTTGGCATATCAAATACGACACGGGTAGCTTGCCAGGCTCTGCCGTGCGGGTGGCATACTCTTGTAGTCATCTCTAAATCCAGCATTTATTGATGAACTGAGCAGCCACAAGTGGCCTCGCAAGCTGGGCTGTGATAGGCTGGTCTGCTGGGTGGAGTTCTGACGAGAGGGAATTCCGGATGTGGAAAATGGAGGCCCTCATGGAGTGGGGGGTCGTCTGGCTTGTTGCTAGGCTCTGCCAGGGCTAGAACCAGCCATCCCTCCCGGGCGCCTAGTGAGCTGCTGAGCACAGGAAGAGCTCTGCCCCATGTCTGTAAGTCTCTCTTTATTACTAGTGCTATTCTTTCTTTCAGAAAGAATAGCACTAGTAATTTCAAGTGGTAGAGAGTCAGATATTAATATAAGAAAAAAAATTTTATCACTTAAAATTGGAACATAAAACCCCTATTTTTTACTTTCTTAAAATGAATTTAGAAACAACCAGGAAAAGAATGGAAAGGAAAGGTAGCATTGTGGAGAGAGCTTGGAGGGCTGAACATTGCTCAGCATGCACAGGGCCCTGGGTTCAGCACTGTCAGCTGTAGCACTGGTGCGGCAACAGCACTCATGAAAAACTAATATAAAAACAAAATAAATAGAAAAAAAATTAAAGAAATATACCTGAAGAAACTACTGAACAAAATTTCATGTTTGGACAGATAGGTACATGAATATTACATGGATATACATGGATATTAGGATGTCAAGGGTAGAAAACCATGTCGTGATTTGCAGGCACTCCAGATACCATGAGGTCCTGACTATCAGTGTGAAAGATTTTCTTCAAGTTTATGGAGGTAATTAAGGCAAAATTCAACAAGGTCATAAGGCTAAGAGGATAGGTTTACCCTTAGTAGGTTGGGTGATGAGAGAGAAATAGAGAAATAGAGAAATATATATAGAGAGAGAAAAGAGAGAAGATTGCAGAAGAGATGAGAGAAGAGGGAGTAGAAAAGAGAGGGAGGAGATGAGAGAGAAGAGAGAGGAGGTTGAGACCCCCTACTCTCTTCATCATTGGGGACACAGAAGTTGATAGCCCATTGCAAGGCAGAGAGAGAATCTTTGTAGAATTCAACACAACTCAACACAATTCAACGATTGTAAAATATCAAGCCCCAAGGTATGAGAAATAAATTTATGTTATTTAAATCAGCCAGTCTGTGATGTTTTGTGTGGGCATCCTGAGACATCACATGGCTTAAGTATTTTTATGTGGTTGCATAACTTATATGACAACGTGATTGAAACTGTTGAGGAGGGAGATTACAGTCTACTCTTTTTTGAGTATATAATGTCCTTTTCTATGTGATTAGCATTTTGTTGACTTTAACCTTTTGCATAAAGGTAGAATTTTGTCTTAACTGAAGATGCATCTTTGCATTTCAGTTAGTTTAGTGAATTATGGAGGGCAGGCCTGGTGCAGCTCTAGTGGACAAACCTATTCATTCTACTTATATGCATGTGTGGTTAAATAATTTATTTGAATGTGATTATGCATAGTAGAAATTAAAGATGGGATGAATACAAACTAGCTCTAATGTTTTCTTCTGTTCATTTCCACTTATAAGCTTCCCAGGAGGCCTCACTACTCATGACCTCCCAGTGTCAGGTGAGGAACATTTGTCTCTGTGTGTTTGTGTGTATATGTGTAAGCAGGTATAGTATCTTTAGGAAATAGGTTGTGTACATTTGTCTCCCCCTAACTCTTAAAATATGCTATAGTAACCTTGACTTGCAACTGGGTTCAAATCAGGAAAAGTTATTGTTTAAATGATGGAGTCTTATTCAGAGACAGATTGCTAATATGGTACATGCAATTTTTCATGGATGCTAATAATGAAAAATTTCCTAAACTTGTCACAATTTTTCTTTAAATAACTAAAGTTATTTAAATGTTTCTTTAAATAACTTTAAACTTTATGTTTAAGAAATAAAACTATATCAAAGACTACTTTTAAAATACCAGGCTCCAGAGTGCCAGCAAGTAACTTTTTATTCCTTCTGAAATAGGATGTAACACCTGGTGGTGGCAGAAATAATTTCATCTAGTGTCAACATGTCCCGTGGCATCCCTATGAAAGGAATTTTCCCTATTTGGCATTTGATATAATAGAATCAGTGTCAGTTCTGAGCTACAGGTGTCTCACTGGAGTCTATGTCTTATTTCAGGTGTCTCAATTGAGTCTATGTCTTTGGGGTCTCTCTGCCTCAGAGTTCCCATCTGTTAATTAGGTGGATGGGCTAGAGAAGACGGTGTAGGGAACTTTTTGGTAATAATCTATTTTTTGGGAAGATTCACACCCAGTGATGCTCAGGATTTACTTCTGGCTTTGTGCTCAGGGTTTACTCCTGGCAGGCTTGTAGAATCATGTGAGTTGACCAGGATAGAATCCAGGGTCAGTCACATGCAAGGCAAACACTGACCGGAAGTATTATCCTCCACTGCATCTTCTCATCATCTTTCATCTTGTTTCTCTTGTTTCTTTTTCATACCTCACTCTCCTTCAATTATCTTTCTCTCTCTCTTTGTCTCTCTCTGTCTCTGTCTCCCAACTTTTTAGCCTACATTTTCATTGAGGAATGAGGTAAGGTGAAGAGCAATGTGATAGTTGAGTAAGGGCAGGAAAGAGCAGCACTCTGAATTGCCAAATTCTCAAATGGCATAATTTTGAGATAGATCCTTGTAAGGTCAACAAACCCTAACTTTTCCTGTTCCTGTTGATCAGCTCCCTGCAAATCATTCCGAATTGAAGACTTTGCAGCAGCCCTTCCTGTTTTAAGAGTCTCTAAATTATACATGACAAGAAAAGCTCAGTTTTGATCTGAAATACCTGTACTTCTACTGGAAAAAAATTTATGGGTATGTAACAGTTCCCAGAGGACACCTCTGCTAGCACTTCACTTTTTTCTTTAGTGAACTAAAGAAAGGGAAACTAGAATGTTCATAGACAGAACTTACATGCCACATGTATCCCATCTGAGAAAAATATTGTCAAAGGTACTTTCAAAAAATACTTTTAACCAATTGTAAGATTTTTATTATTTTGGGCCAGACTTAGCATCATTCAGGGGTTACTCCTAGCTCTGCATTCATGAATCCCTCCTCGTTAAGTTCAGGTGGCCATATGGGAAGCCAGCAATCAAACCCAGGTGCAAGGCTTGAGTAATTGAAGAGTTCTAGCCACTGTCTTATTGCTCTGACCCAATAAGAAATAACTTTTATCTTAAAGACATGAATTAGGAATACAGAGTCTGCGTTCTGGAAGAAAGCATAATTTCCATGATTGTGGGATCTTATGGTGTTGATGAGCTGTAAGCTTTCCTAGTCATTAAGTATTATAGATCGAATGTCAGAAAACTTGCGATAACTTTCATAAATATTTAATTAATCTAAGAATATATTAAAGTGTGTGCACTTCAAGAAATTAATAGGGAAACCCTAAAATATTTTAATACTCAGTGTTCTTAATTCAAATTTTTGTTCTTAACTAAAATTGGGCTAGAGAGTCCGTCATCACCTCACTACATCCTTAGAGAGCACAAATTATGATTACACTTATGTCAGAATGCGTGATTTGGCTCAGTATATTGGTGGCATCTTCCCATGTACCTAGATTTTACATAAAAGAGTAGCAAGATGTTTCACCTTTGAAGATGTCTTTAGCTTCAATGTCGTGGAGGGTTTTTCCTATATTTTCTTCAATGTACTTTATGGATTCAAGTCTGATATTGAGATATTTAATCCACTTTGATCTGATTTTTGTGCATGGTGTTAGACATAGGTCCAAATTCATTTTTTTACATGTTGCTGCCCAGTTTTCCCAGCACCACTTGTTGAAGAGGCTTTCCTTACTCCATTTTAGACTCGTTGCACCTTTATCAAAGATTAAATGATCATGTGTTTGAGGTTGGTTGGTGTCAGAATACTTAATTCTATTCCATAGGTCCACAGGTCTGTTTGTATTCCAATACCATGCTGTTTTAATTACCACTGCCTTGTAGTACAGTTTGAAGTTGGGAAAGGTGATGCCTCCCATCTTCTTTTTCCCGAGGATTGCTTTAGATGTCCTTGGGGGGTTTATTGTTCCACACAAATTTCAGGAGTGTTTGGTCAATTTCTTTGAAGAATGTCATGGGTATCCTTATAGGGACTGCATTGAATCTAGAAGAAAAGATATACATATGGGGCTACATGAAACCAAAAAGCTTCTGCACCTCAAAAGAAACAGTGACTAAGATACAAAAGCAGTCCACAGAATGGGAAAGAATATTCACCCAATACCCATCTGATAAGGGGTTAATATCCAGGATATATCAGGCACTGGTAGAACTTTACAAGAAGAAAACAAACAACCCCATAAAAAATGGGGAGAAGAAATGAACAGAAACTTCAGCAAGGAAGAAATTCGAATGGCCAAAAAACATATGAAAAAAATGCTCATCATCACTAATCATCAGAGAGATGCAAATCAAAACAACAATGAGATACCACTTTACACCACAGAGACTGGCACATATTCAAAAGAGCAAGAACAACAAGTGCTGGCGTGGATGTGGGGAAAAGGGGACACTCATCCATTGTTGGTGGGAATGCCGGCTGGTACAGCCTTTCTGGAAAACAATATGGACTTTCCTCCAAAGACTAGAAATTGAACTCCCATTTGACCCAGCCATACCACTCCTGGGAATCTACTCTGGGAAACCAAAAATACGCAGCGGAAACACCATCCCTACTTTGATGTTCATAGCAGCATTATTCACAATAGCCAGAATCTGGAAGCAACCAGAGTGCCTGAAAATCGATGACTGGATAAAGAAGCTTTGGTACATCTACACAATGGAGTACTATGCAGCTGTTAGGAAAAATGAAGTTATAAAATTTGCCTATAAATGGATGGACATGGAGAAGATTATGTTGAGCGAAATTAGCCAGAAGGAGAGAGACAGATACAGAATGACTGCATTTATTTGCATGGCATAAATATATATATGTACATATTATGATACTCAATATCCAAGGTGAAGTGAAACATATATCAGGAGGTCTTGTCAAAGGTGGAAATTATCACAAACGTGTGGGAGTCAGAGGCTAGGTAAGACAGAAAACGGAATGGTGTGCTAAAATTGTCGAGGGTACTAATGCCAACCTAGAACTGAGCATTAAATACAGGCAAAAAGATACACATGACAACCCTTTAATGTATGTTCTGTAATCCATAGTCTGGAGGGAAAGGAAAAGAGAAAGAAAGAGAAATAAAGAACCTGCCATGGAGGAGGGCTGGGGAGGGGGAGGGAACCGGGGACATTGGTGGTGGGAGATGGGCACTGGTGGCAGGATAGGTGCTAGAACATTGTATGACCAAAACCCAAATATGAACTTTTTAATTGTATATCTTTGTAATTGTAAAAATAAAAAAAATCATTATAAAAAAATAGCAAGATTCTCAGGAAGTATATACTTAATTGGGTACAAGACCTGGAAATTAAAAACATTAGATATGACACTGTATCACTATCAGAATGCAAATTCTGGTTAAATGCATTATTTCTCTATTTGAGTTTTAAAGTGTTATGCTGTCATTTCTCACATAACTCATGAAAAATGATTAAATGCTGTGCTTAATTACTAACAGTTTCTTTTCTAAGATTTCAAAACTATTTTACACTGTCTTTTCTGTATAACCTTATAGAGTTTAAAATATACAAATGATATGCCTTACAAATGATATGCCTGTGGAGACTGAAGCAGTCATCGAAGCCCTAGTCAAACAGTGTGTTCAAACCCAATACATGAAGATCCTTCGTGAGCTATATTACGGCTTCACCACCAGGATCTCACCATTCTACAAAGAAGTGATCATTGATGTCAAAAGAGGGGTTCGACAGGGTGATACCATTTCACCAAAACTCTTCATCACCACCCTCGAAAACATCATGTGACAATTAGAATGGGAAGGAATGGGAGTGAAGATGGTTGGCAACTACACCACTCCGCTTCGCTGATGACATCATTCTAATAACACCAAACAGTAGCCAAGCGGCACAAATGCTGGCTGACTTTGACCAAGAATGTGGAAAGATAGGTCTACAGCTGAATCTTAACAAAACTATGTTCATGAGAAATGAACTAGTTCCAGAGGCCCCGTTCACTCTCAATGGAACAAACATCTCTGAATCCAGCAGTTATGTGTACCTAGGTAGAGAAGTCAACATGATGAACGACCTAAAACCTCAGCTGCGCAGGAGGAAGAGAGCGGCATGGAATGCCTTCAAAAACACCGAAGAAATAGCTAAAGGACAAAGAACCTCTGGCTCCGGGCACACCTCTTTGACTCCACCGTTCTCCCTGCATTAACATACACCTCAGAGACCTGTTCCCTACGAAAGCAGGATGAGAATGCTATTCGCGTCTCCCAGAGAGGAATCGAAAGAGCTATGCTTGGAATATCATGCCTCACTGAAGTGAGAGAAGGAATCCGGAGTTCCGACCTCCATCACTGTTCCAGAGACAGAGAGTCTTGTCTTGTTTGACAAGGCATTAAAAATCAGATAGGCTGGACATGTAATGCGATTTGGAGACGACTGCTGGACTAGAGCCATTACCGATTGGATCCCATGGGATGTCAAAAGATCACATGGCCGCCCACCTACAAGATGGTCAGGTTTCTTCGTCAAGACCCTGAATGAACGGTTTGAGCTTTTTGTATTCCTGAAGCAACCAGATGCCATTGGGCTACTTTAGCACACGATAGGGTTAAATGGAAAAGTTACTGGTGCCCACTCGAGCAAATGGATGTATAACGGGATGTCAAGTGATCAAGTGATCAAGCCTTACAAATGGAACTACATTAAATTAAGAAGCATATGCATCTCAGAAGAAACAGTGACCACAATAAAAGAGAGCTCTAGGATTGGGAAAAGATATTTACCCCAATACCCGTTTGACAAGAGTTAATCTCTAAGATATGTAAAGCACTGGTAGAACACTACAAGATAAAGAAATCCAACCAAATCAATAACTGAGGCGAAGAAATGATCAGAAACTTTCTCAAAGCAAAAATTCAAATATCCAAAAGGCATATGACAAAATAATCTTCAGCACTAATCATCATGGAGGTGCAAATCAAAACAATGAGATATCATCTCACAATAATACAGAGACTGGCACACATTCAAAAGAACAAGAACAACCACTCCTGGCTTGGATTTGTGGAGAAAGGGACACTCATCTGTATCAGTAAGTAGATCTAAGGATATGCGAAGAAAGGTCTGATGCATATTGCCTGTTATCAGATACATAGGGTCTTTGGCAGACTATCTCCCAATAGAGTTAGTATGTAGATTTCCCTAGTAAGACTGTTAATCAAGCTGCAGTAACACAGACGAGGCTATCTAGGTCATTTCTCTGCACATTTCCTTGTTGGCTCTAATTAGCCCTAGATGGAGTCTTATGAACAAGACCTCATCTTCCGGGGCAATTTAGGAAGGCTAAGCTAACAAATTGTTGCATTCTTTGCTTATCTCACCTCACTGAGATAGCACCTCCTGCAGGTTTCTGGCTCCTGAGTGTCTCCTCCCTATCACCATAAATCCTATGGCAAAAAATGTAAAATGTCCTTGCAGTGTCAATTATGTAAACTTAACTATATGTTTTACTGCTCTTTGTTGTGTTAGCATAGAAGGAAGTTGGGGTCTTTGTTTGAGAGTCAGTCAGCTCTCATCAGTCAGCTTTCCTCAGTTAGCTGCGGTCAGTCAGCTCTGGTCAGTTAGCTGCAGTCAGTCAGCTGCGGCCAGTTAGCCACCGAGAGCTGCTGCCCCTCCGGCTGGTGATTATTAAAAATATTAATGGAAATACCTCTTGTGCCTGGAGTCTCATCTGTGTGCCTCTGACCCGACGGGACATTCCTGCTTCATCTGGCACCCAACGTGGGGCAGGTCCAAAGTTGAGACATGGGTTACAGACTGGAATAGGAGGAGATAAGTTGCAAAGGGTTTGCATAGCCTCCTGGAAGCTGGAGTAATTTTATTGCAATGGAAAACTCCATGTTGCAGTTAGATATGTATACTGATACACTTATGATTCTCACTAAGGCAGCTGGACTGCCGTTGAAAGAGAGTGTTTTAAAAGGTCTCCTTAAGAGAACAGCTTGGACTGTACAAAATAATTAAACTGTCTTTTTTACCTTTAAAACAGTCTGAACTCTTAACATTGTTTGCCACATTGAAACAATTGTTTCGTCCTCATATTCATCCTTTATATATTGTCCACATAATGGCTCACACTAATTTGCCTGGTCCTTTAACATGTGTCAATGATCGTGCGGATAAACTTCTGGCTTTAGTAGTTACTGCGGAAGCTTCCATAGTATGTATCATCAAAATGCACTTGCATTAAGAAATAAATTTGCACTTCCTTGGTCTCAATCAGAAGTAGTGCCCTACTTGTCAGGCAATTAATATACCACAGTTGCCTCTTGGAACAAACTCCAGAGGGTTGACAGTTAATTACATATGCAAATGGATGTTACTATTGTACCTTCTTTTGGTAAAACCAAATATGCACATCGTTCTATAGATGCTTAGTCTCATTTCCAGTGGGCTACAGCTGCCCCATCTGAAAGAGCTAACGCAGTAATAACACACCTGCTAGAAGTTTTTTTTTGTATTGGGCATTCCTCATACTGTTAAAACAGATAACGCCTCCAGAGTATGATTCTGCAAAATTAAAGTCTTTTTATGCAGCTTATTCTATTACTCATGTTACAGTTATTCCCTATAATAGTACTGGTCAAGCAATTATCGAACAAGCAAATCGTACTCTAAAAGAAATGCTTTTAAAACAGAGAAAGGGAGTATATCTGAATTCCCCAAGCAACGAATTGCAAGAGCATTGTTTACGTTAAATTTTTTAAACATTGCTGATAATGAAACTGCAGCTGATAAACATTGGAGAACTCAAAAAAATGAAATTACAGTGACAAATAAAACCACAAAACAGGTCAAACAAAAAATCTTATATAAAGACATCATGTCTGGCGAATGGTTACCAGGTTGGGTAGAAAGATGGGGGCAAGGATTTGCTTTTATCTCCACAGATAAGGAGCAATTCTGGTGTCCGACTAAAAGGCTCAAAATCCTTCGTGAAAAACAACCGGAAATACAACAGGAGGAGACATCCCAAGATGTTCTAAATGAAGATGATGCAGAGAAGCCCAGTCCAAAAGAAACGCCTGCAAGGCCAGCCGATAGGAAAGGAGAAGGATAAAGCCCAGTTTCAATACTGGAAGGACTGCCAAAAATTGGCACAACATCCAAAGGAGGTGATATCTATTAAAAACATAAAATTAACTCCAATCACATTTAATCTAACTGTACTAATCATCTTAAGTGTGTCAGCTAATGCCAGTTTCAATTATACTTATTGGGTACAAATACCCAATCCCCTACTATGAGCAGTTTCGTGGCAGGATGTTATTCCTGTTTATAATAATGAAGCTCTTTGGATACCTGGTCCTCATGATAACAGAGATCCTTTTAAGCCTGCAGAAGAAGGCACTGTTTTTTTCTGAATATGAAACTGGTGTTGAAGGTGTACCAATTTGTATTGGAGTAGATGCTCATTGTCTCCACCCCAGTCGTCAGAATTGGCTAATTTCTTATATCCTTGACAACCATCTTATAAAAGAACATTTGTTAAGGTTATCAGCCACAGGTTTTCTAACACAAAAAGTTGTAAATAATGTGGCTACTCCCCAATTGCCAGTATGTAAAAGATGTTAGAGAATCCTTAACATTGACTTGTTAGGGATAATTGTAAAGCCACAGTTGCTAATATGTATATTTCACAACGCAGAGTACTAATCACTATACGATCATCAAAACCTGTGCAAGTACTGGATTAGAGCCCAAAGGCTATTACATCCAGAAAAAGAAAAATGGAAAGAAAAAGAAATATCTTGGCATATTGCTAAAGATCAGATGGAAACATCTTCCCATGATTCTATCTTATGGATAAATGAAAGGCTTGAACCTCCCGCACCTTTTTAATTAGGATTTTCCAAACAGATACATCTATAGAAAATCAACTCTGCATTTCATGAGCTCTCAGTTGGGAAGGAAGTCATAATAAAAAAGTACCACTGAACAGGTAATTTTTTATAAAAATTATACTGACTAATAAATATGTGTGTTCCCCTTCCTTTTGTAATACTTAAGAACAAAATAATTTGGAATTCTTTTGAAGGTACTATCTCCTGTACCAAATGATCCATGTATACTTGTGTTTATTCTGCCTTAAAACTAAACACTGGAGAAAGTTTGTATTTTCTCAGAGCTCGAGTAGGTCTTTGGATGCCTGTGATGCTACCCCGGCCATGGGAGGAGAGCCCGACCATTGGACTTCTTCCTCAGCTGATTACTCACATCTCAAGGTGCACCAAAAGATTTATTGGTCTATTAATAGCTGCTGTTTGGGACATCACTGCAGTGATGGCCTCTGCCACCGTAGCAGGATTGGCAATGAAAAAGGAACACAAACTGTTGAGTTCGTGCACAACTGACATGAAAATTCTCAAAGATTGGACTGCTCAAAGGCAGATTGATCGGATCTGCAAGCTGAACTGGCTGATGTGACTCAGACTGTGACTTTGCTTGGTGATCAATTGGCTAGCCTACAAAGGCAAATGTATTTGAAATGTGATTGGAATATCTCTTCTTTCTGTATTACTCCTGTACTTTATAATGACACTGAATTTCCTTGGGATAAGTGTGGGACACCCTTGCTCACCAGCAGAGAAGAACGACCACAACAGGATTCTTCTTAGAACAGGCTTTATTGGAGCCCCTAATTCTTGAGAGTTAAGAAGGCAAGAAGGACCCCAACCCACTGTGCAAGCTGCCTTTATACAGCGCTGGTCGGCGTGTCCATTTCCCATTGGCCAGTGCAAATTGTACGAGCTGATGAAACATGCCCTGATTGGATAAAGCCTGAAATCATACATGCCAGGGGCCCTGCGCATGGGCGGGCCAGATGGTGGAAGAGCAACGTGGCATTGGGTGTAGCCCGCAATGGTTGACAAACAAGTATATGCTACGCAAAATGGCGTCTGTCACAAAATGGCACCCAACATCTCCCCCTTTTTGTTTCCGTAAGCAAAAAAGCGCCTAGATAGTCACCCGATCAAGGCCGGCACTTATTCAGCACAAGCCAATCAAGGGTGGTTGCCCGGAGGAGAGAGAAGCAGCGTTACACCTCCCCTTGTGCAATGACACTAGGCCTAAGGAGTGCAAAGGCTGTAATGTGTTATTTATTGAACATGTCTCACAGGGTGCAATGGCAACAAGACCACCTGGTGCCAAGACCATGTTCAAAGATCTCTCTTAAGGGTAGCAAGCCATATTTGGTGGGAGGTGCCTTGCTCCAATGCTGCCATGACTTGAATGATAGCGGCCTTTAGCATGTCATGCTCTAAGTTTGCATAACAACCAGAGGCAAAGGAACACGCCAGCGCAGCAAATTGCACCAAAAATTCCCACCCCCACCCATTCCTTAAAGAAATTAAAAGTGGAAAACAGCCATTCAGTAAAATCCCCAAGGGTAATGGGTTCAACTTGGGTGGGGCTGAGGGTAACGATGTCCATCAATTGCCGATGTCACAGGTCCTCCGTCTCCTTCGACGAACTGCCTGCAAGGTATTTCACAATAATTTTGCTTTTGTTGTTTAACTCTTCATATCTAAGGGGAGTAACACACATATGTTTTTGTTTAGCAATACATCCAATTTGTATTATGTTAAATAATTCTTCAATTTGGGCTTGTAGTAAGTCTGCTCTTTGACTGGTGGCAAAAATGCCGGACATAAGATGTTTATTAACACGATTTTGTGTTTCCGATATTTTAGACGTTTGGCTAATTACATTATTAATGGTTTGAGCAGCTTGTACCTGATTGGCCATTGTGACAGCCACCGTAACTGCTGCCGCAACAGACACAGCAATAGCCATGGCAATTGCTGCAGTGATACCAAAGTCTCGGGGCTCGCGAATAAGTGACATTAAAGGAAAGGTGCTGGTATCTATTTCTACTGGCATGGGAACAAAGGTAGGCAATTTCACCACTACTGCAGTTGTTAAAGATCCATTCCAGCACTCAGTCAAATAGCAATCAGTAACTGAACAATTTAAATTTGATTGACTATCATTGGTTAACAAAAATAAATACGGGGGATGTAAACAAACTCCAGCCTGGGGCAAGGTTGCGTTTTGTAACAAACTATTATTTGTTATATTTTTTTTTTATTTGTTATATTTCCCAGGTGATATCCACGATGATCTTTGGTAATTGTACCCGAGGCATTAAAAAGTTGGTGTTGACCCCCCAATAACTGAGCTATAGCCGAGATGTCAGATACTGCGCCTACTTTGTTGCTTACCAGCCATTGGTAATAAGGCCAGCCCTCCCTGTAGAGGAGGTATTGCTGCTTTCATTGTACACATAGCGTTTAAGACCAGGGGATATAGAGAAACCTAAAGCAATATCTTTGGATCCCCATCTTCTATCTTGGCATTGCATAAACACTGAAGGAAAACCAAAATTGGGACAATAATGCGGGAGGCCAAAATTTTGTGCTATTAGTAGTAGCATTATTTCCATGCTGCCAGGGAATTCCTAAAATGCTTTTCATTATTAAGGTAGTAGTATTTATTTGTGGGGTAGCATTAATAGCTGTGCCCGAACCCAAACTAATGCCCCTTGCAACCTGAGTTAACACATTTGCCAATACATTTAAAGGGGTTATACTCTCTTTCAGGGGATTGAGCCAAGCAGTAAGGTTTTTGCGCAATATGTGTATACAGGGACTGCTAACATTAAAGGAAAAACAAAATGTCCCCTGTAGTTGAAAACTGGTCAAATTAAACTTATTACTATCTTCTAATCTTTGGTTAGTACACTTGGCCTCCATATCGCAGGAGGTGGAAAATAAAGATTGTAAGACACTTGAATTAGCATGAACCAGCACTGGCATTGACCATGTTCTGGTTATTGCCCAGAGTCGTTCACTTTCCCATAGCTCTGCTGCAGAATCATCAGTAACGTCAAAATGATCAGCTCTCTTGTCACCTTGATGGATGAGGTGCGTCAGTCTCTCTGGTACCCAGATTGAATCTTCCTTGTCCTGTGGGAAAACACAAACAGCTCCCCTGGATCTTGATATTACAGGATCCAGTCCATACCATTTGTTATCCAAAACATTTTTCCATTTTACTTTTGTGTTGGTAGGAAAGACATTATTGGCATGTCGATCGGTCATCCAAAATTTAAAAATTTAAGGTAAATAAGGCAAGAGATAATCTACCTTTGGGTGAGTAGCCTTCGGCTATTCCCCTTTTTTGTTTTTGCAACAATTCTTTGAAGGATCTGTGGGCTCTTTCTACTACACCTTGGCCTTGAGGATTATATGGCAAGCTAGTGGTGTGGTGTATTTGCATTTTAGAGCAAAATTGTTGAAAACCTTTGGAACAATAAGCGGGACCATTGTCTGTTCTTAGGGTTTGAGGTTTTCCCCAAGCTGCCCATAACTCCAAGCAGTGAACAATAACATTTGCAGTTTTCTCACTACTTAATGGTGAGGCGTGAATGACACCTGAACAGGTATCAATAGAGACATGGATGTAACTTAATTTTCCAAAACTTGGGATGTGAGTAACGTCCATCTGCCAAAGATCTCCTGGCCGAATACCTCTGGGGTTCACATGGGGTACAGACAAAAAATTGTGCACAAGACGTACAGGATTTAACAATGTCCCGGGCTGTTTGTCTTGAAATTTTAAATTTTAAGCATAAGGTACAAGATGGGACATGGTATAGTTGA
Organism: Cryptotis parvus; assembly: GCA_021461705.1. Taxonomy (NCBI): domain Eukaryota; kingdom Metazoa; phylum Chordata; class Mammalia; order Eulipotyphla; family Soricidae; genus Cryptotis; species Cryptotis parvus. The sequence continues at coordinate 53,256 of JAJIBD010020976.1, forward strand.
TGAAAATTCTGAGCTGCTAAAACGGGGTCTACAATATGAGCAGCAAAGGCCTGAGTGGCCTTATTGGCTAAATCGTTGGCGGCCGACATGGGCCCAGGCAATAGTGAATGAGCTCTAATGTGTCCTATAAAAAAAGGGTTAGTTCTATTTCTAATAAGAGCACACATTTCAGTTAAATATTTAAACACTGGACTCTTTTCTTTAATAATAGCTGAGGTTTCTAAACCTCGGATAGCATTTACCACATAATGTGAATCACTATCACTATCACTATCACTATCCTCCCGTTGATCATCTATTTGGTACAGCGGGCACCAGTAATATCTCCATATGTCCTGTCTCATGCTAGTAGAGCCCAAGGGCATCAACTTGCTCCAGGAACATAAAGAGCCTCAAACTATTATATTAGGTCATGGGAATGAACTAATATAATTGTTACTGGTATTTCGCATATCAAATAAAACAGGGCAGCTTGTAGTCACCTCTAAATATAGCATTTATAGATGAACAGCGCGGCTGAGACAGGCTGTGATAGGCTGTCGCTGGGTGGAGTTCTGACGAGAGCGAAGTCTGGATGTGGAAAATGGAGGCCCGATGGAGTAGAAGGGGTCATCTGACTTGTTGTGCGAGTCTTCTGGGGTGGCAGGCCAGGGCTAGAACCCGCCATCCCTCCCGGGTACCTCATGAGCGGCTGGGCACAGGGAGAGCAAGTAGCAGCTCTGCCCCATGTCTGTAAGTCTCTGGTTCAGCATACCTGGGCCAGATTGAAAGAAAAAACTGCTGCAGGGTGGAACTTGATGAGACAGGCTGTGATAGGCTGTCGCTGGGTGGAGTTCTGACGAGAGGGAAGTCGAGATGTGGAAAATGGTGGCCTGATGGAGTGGGGGGGTCATCTGGCTTGTTGTGTGGGTCTGCTGGGGTGGCAGGCCAGGGCTAGAACCTACCATCCCTCCTGGGCGCCTCGTGAGTGGCTGGGCACAGGAAGACATGTAGTAGCTCTGCCCCATGTCTGTAAGTCTCTGGTTCAGCAAACCTGGGCCAGATTGAAAAAAAAAAATGCTGCAAGGTGGAACTCGATGAGACGGGATGAGAATTGAAAGTTTCATAAAAATTTTTAAAAACTTCACAGACAATTCAGCACTCTACAATTTGAGGTGTGTCCAGTTGAAATTCTATAACAACAGGAGCTCGCCCCTGTACAACATAAGCTCCCAAGCCTATTTTGGATCCATCTGTATAAATATCCAAAACGCCCTGAAGGAGTGCATCCCTTGTTATCTTTGGAAAAACCACAGGGTGGTGGGATACAAAAGCAGTAAATTATGTTTGGGATAATGATTATCTACAGTTCCAGAAAAGGAGCAACATAGTACTGCCCATTCATCACAGGTGGCAGCCAATGTTTGTACTTTTGGGTATATGGTTGAATAAGTTGTTCAGGTTCCTTAGCAAAATGAGTAGTTGCTAATTTAAGTCCCTGTAGGGCCAAGAATAATGCTCAACAGTTTTTCCTGGGGAGGCATGTGGATGTATCCACAGCAATGGTCCGTCCTGCCACACAACAGCCGTAGGGAGCACTTTAGTAGGCAGAATACATAACACTAGTGGTAACTCTTCTTGTAATCGGGTTAATTGTGCATTACTTATGGCATTTTCTACCATATGGATTACCTGCCTTGCTTCTGGAGTCAATATGCGCAAAGACGAAACATTTGGATTGCCTTCTAATGTTCAAAATAAAGGTTTTAAGTCTGCTGTTGTAAGTGGTAAATAAGGCCTGAGCCAATTAATATCACCCAACAGTGTTTGGAAGTCATTCAATGTTTTCAGTTCATCTGTTCTAATATGTATTTTTTGTGGTCTAATATTTTTTGGGGTGACAATGGAGCCTAAAAATGTATTTATGGATGCTTTTTGCACCTTTTCGGGTGCAATAAGAAGGCCCTTACTTTCCAATGCAGTCACCACTTTAGCATAGACCTCATCCAGTACTGGCTGCAATGGGGAGACTATTAAAATGGCATCCGTTATAGTGGCAAATGTGAACCCGAGGATGTTCTGTACGAACCAAAAGCAAAGCCTGATGAACAAATAGCTGACACATGGTTGGGCTGTTGGCCGTTTCCTAGGGAAGAACCGGCCATTGATAACATTCATCAGGCTTTTCATTATTAATAGAAGGCAAGGTAAAAGCAAAGTGACAGCAATCCTCTTTAGCAAGGGGAATGGAGAAAAAACAATCCTTAATATCCACTACCACAATAGGCCAATCTTGCTGTGAACTTGAAAGAACAGGCAGTCCTCGCAAAACCGTGCCCATAAGTTGCATTTGTCTATTGACAGCTCTAAGATCATGCAACAACCTCCATTTCCCTGATTTTTTCTTAATAACAAATATGGGAGTATTCCAGGGAGAGCGTGATGGCTCCAGGTATCCAAGGGCAAGCTGCTCCTCCACCAGCACCTTAGCTGCTTCTAATTTTTCTTGAGAGGGGCCACTCAAGGACCCAGACTGGGTTGGAGGTTGTCCACGGTATTGGGATTCCTTCCTCAGGGGCCCCGAGGAAAAACCCAGGCCTGCGAGACCTGCGTTCCCTGAGGCACTAATGGGCTCTGTGATGCCTTGGAGATTTTTACCAAGGCCTTTTCCGGGAACATAACCTGAATTTTTCATAATATCACTGCTTACACTTGAGCACCTAGCTATTATTTCTACTTTCATTTGACTTAGCACATCCCTTCCCCATAAAGAAATGGGGAGATCAACCACAAAAAGGCTGAATAACTCCTTCCTGGCCTTCTATATATTTCCACCTAAGGGTTTTAGTACTTACATCTGGAGCTTGGGCATACCAAAGGCCTTGTAATGTATGTGATGATGACTGCAATGGCCAATTTTTTTGGTCAGGTCTGTCTTTGAATGATACTGCGGTCGGCCCAAGTATCTATAAGTCCAATAGACTCTCTTCCCTCTATGATTAATGTGATAATAGGGCGTTTATCCATCTGCATGGAGAGATCACTTGATCACTGATCACTTGAATCCCGTTATTCATCGATTTACTCTAGCGGGCGCCAGTAACATTTCCATTGGACCCTATCACGTGCCAATGTAGCCCAATGGCATCTGGTTGATTCAGGAATATGAAGAGCCTCAAACCGTTCTTTCAGGGTCTTGACAAGGAAGTCTGACCATCTTGTAGGTGGGCGGCCACGTGATCTTTTGACATCCCGTGGGATCCAGTCGGTAATGGCTCTAGTCCAGCGGTTGTCTCCAAATGGCATTACATGAGCTTGCTTACTGTGTGGATATGGTCGATTGTGCTGAATCCTTTCCGGAAGCCTGCTTGCTCGCATGGTTTTCCTTCATCTAGTGTTCTGCTAATCCTGTTCAGGATGACTCCTGTAAACAGCTGGTAGATGACGGACAACAGGCAGATGGGGCGATAGTTGCCGATGACGTGAATGTCTCCCTTCTTGAACAGTATTACTGTCCTGCTGGTTTTCCATTGGGAGGGCACCTTGCATTCGGACAGGTAGCTTGTGAAGAGCCGAGCTAGTGTATTGATGAGTACCGACGGCAGATTCTTCAGGTGTTCGGGTTTGACTTTGTCTGGGCCTGGTGCTGTTCCCTTCTTTACAGATGAGATGGCATGACAGATTTCAGAAGGGAGAACGTTGGGAATGACATATCCATCCTGTGGAATTTGGTATGTGGGCAGGTGGATGTGGCTATCAAAGAGATTTGAGTAGAAGTCCTGGATAATCTTCTCCATTGCCTTTCTGGAAGATGTGATAGATCCATCAGGGATCGGAGGGCAGTCATCTTGGTCTTATAGTTGGCGAAGGACAGGCGGGCAGTGTGAATGCTTTTCCTGGCTTCTGCTGCATCTTCCAGTATTTCTTCTCTTCTGTCTTTGAGGTCTTCTTTTATCACTTCTCTGCAGTGTTTAGCAAGCTTGGACTTTATCATTTGGTCTCCTGAGGCTCGCGCCTTGCCACGTTGGTGAATGAGCTCAAGAGTTTCTGAAGACAAGCTTCCTTTTGTGTCTTTCTCTCTCTCTGCATTCTTCTCACAATCATGGAGGTGCTGAACCAATGGGTTGTATTCTTCATCGATGTCGTCAATGATGGTATCTTCCCATGTTGCTGCAATGGGGCCAAAGAGTTCCCAGTTGGTGGTCGTTCTGGGAGTTCTCTTCTTAATCTTTGCAGCCTTTTCTCCCCATTGCAGGAAGTAGAATTTTGCACAAAGGAGATCCTGTTTGGAATTTGGATGTGACAGCTACATCGGTCAGACAAAACCGTTGATTGAAGATGATGTGGTCAATTTCATTGTGGAACTGTCCGCCAGGAGATTTCCATGTCCAAAGTTTGGCTTCAGCCTTCTGGAACTGTGAGTTCCCATGAATGGTCTTGGTGGACATGATGAACTCAGATAGTCTCTCACCCTGTTCGTTCTATTCTAGGCCATGGGTCTCATTGTGGAGTTCTTCAGCCGATCTTCTTGGTCCTATCTTGGCATTAAAATCACCGACTATGATCTTGTAGAAGGTGTGATTCTTTTTATAGAATTCCTCCAATTCCATGTAGAATTTCTCAATTTCATCTTCTTTGTATGTGGATGTTGGTGCATAGACAATGAAGATAGAAATTGCTGGCAGTGGGCCACATCTCTTCAAGTGTAATCGTCTATTCGGTTTGTTAGGCATTGAAATGAATCAATGTTGTCTACCATATTCGTGTTGACAAGGACACCAACACCACCGACGTCTCTTTCGTCGCATGTTCCAAGCAACAATTCTTCTCCAGTGTCAAATACAGCATGATGCATCTGACGCCTCCTCGTCTCAATCAGACCCATGATGTCATACTTGATCTTTTGTGCTTGCACCATCAGATCCTCAATATATGCTTCCGATGCCAGCGTACATGCATTGAAAGTACAGACAGTCATTTTAGTCCTTCGTTTTGGCAGCCTAGGATGGTCGTGAAATTTTATTAGGCACTGCTTGGTTGCCTTTCTTACTGGAGAGATAAGCAAAGCTTACCCCAGTGGATCCCAAACCCTTTTCTCCCCTAACCTTCTCTTGAGAGGAAAACATATTACGCAAGCTAGGCAGTACCAATATTTGCGCAATTCTGTCTCCAGGGGATATGGAGGTAACTCCTCGGGGGATGCACATAATATTTTTACGGTGCCAGTGTAATCAGGGTCTATTACTCCAGGAGTAATAAATAGGCCTTTTAAGGCTGATGAAGACCGGCCTAGCAATAGCCCTACTGTATCTTTTGGTAATGGGCCCTTAAAGTCTGGCTCGATAGGCTGAGTGCCCATCTCAGGGGCACTCTGATGGCAGCACAGATGTCCAACCCCACAGAGCCTGTTGTTGCTCTTCGAGCTGTTGTTGTGCAGGATGTAGGGAAGGTCTCTGGAAAGCCCCAAATATTTGAGGGCCCGTGGGACGTGGGCCCCTCTCCCTTTTTGGCCCAGTTAAAGAAGTTGTTATGGGTAGACCATTGAAGTCTTTAATAGACCTACACTCATTTGCCCAATGTTTTCCCTTCTTGCATCTAGGGCAAATCCCAGGCACGCGCCAGCTAATTTCCTGTTTTCGGGGCCATTAGGACATTGTTTTTTAAAGTGCCCTTCCTTCCCACATTTAAAACAGCCTTTCAGGCCACTGTTGCTCATTTTAGCAGCTGCGAAAACGGCAGCCGGTAGACCCTGGTTAGATAATGGTCCTCCAATCTCTCTGCACGCCTTCATCCATGCTTGTATTCTCTTGCCTTTCCAGGGGGTAATGGCCCGTTTGCAATCCTTAGTACATTGCTCAGAAACAAGCTGCTTTACTAGAGGCATAGCACTACTTGCATCACCAAAGATGCGTCCGCGGCCTGCATCATTCTGGCTACAAAATCCAAAAATGGCTCTGTAGCTCCCTGAATAATCTTGGTCAAGTTTCCCGCCACTTCCCCTTTATTTGGGATGGCTTTCCAGGCCCTGGAAGCTATACCATTAATCTGATTATATACTTCTATTGGGAAGGCAGTCTGGTTATTGGTCCATTGTCCTTGCCCTGTTAGCATATCCATCGTCCAATGTGGTTGGCCATTTGCCGCATTAGTGCGAGCTTGGCCCTGGGCATAGTCAGTATAGAGTGATTTGAAGTCTAGGTATTGGCCCATGGTTAAACATGCCTTGGCCACATGGAACCAATCCGAAGGTGTCATGGCATTCTGGGCTAAGCATTCTACAAGAGCTATGGTGAAGCTCACAGAAACGCCATAACTCCTGGTTGCCTCAGCCAAATCTTTAAGTTGCTTATATTCTACTGGCTGATGGAACCAATTACGTGTGATAGGGTCCTCAAATACAGGAAAGGCCGAAGCCAATTTTCTCCAAGTTTTATGGGGAATGAGGCTCGCACACTCAGCTGGAGGTGCTGAGACCTTTTTGTATAGTTGTTGTTTTGCGGGTTATATGGCGGGGGTCTGGTAAGCTCCGGATCATACCCTTCCCTTTCATATGCCACTGCAGCTTCCTCTAAACTTGTCTCTTCCTCTGAATTAAACATGTCTTCCCCTTCCTCCTCAGATTCTGAAAGTGACAAGTTTGCAAATTCATCCAGGACTGGATACAGCCTTGGAGGCTTAGTTCCCTTTTCTTCTGATTAGGCCATTCTTTTTCTTTACTTCCACTCTGTTCTAATTTTTGTTTTACTTCCTTTTTAATCCCTCCGCTTTTGCTATCTGAATTGGACATGCTTTCTTGGTGCTCTGCGAGATCCCTGCTTCCCTTGCAGAGAATGTCGCCACATCTGCCCTCTTTTAGACAGGTGCGAATTAGTCTCCATAAAGGCAGGGTTCTGGGGCGTAATTTTTCCTGTTCTCCCCTTTTTGCTTAAATCCTTGCCAAGCTTCCCCAGCAGGGGACGTTGACATTCCCGAAACTAGGAACCATGGGGCCGCAGCTTCTAAGTCCTCCAGGAATCCCTTTATGCTTTTATCAGAAATTTTTAGCTCCCTCTCCTTTAACAGCCATTGAATAGGCTGGAGGAAACCTTCTATGCTGGAACTTGTGTTCCCCATACTATGTAATTATCTACGCACAATTTATATATGTGGAGGATAGCCGACTTATGTACGCCGGTCTTACTCTCACTTTTAGCGACGCTCTTCACAAATCCAGCAAGTGCACTCTTCCCATCTGATGCCAGCGGCAAAGGAAGCAGCATAGGGTCAGAACTACAAAAATAGCAAACACAAGGACCGCAGCATTCACGCCATCAACACCGAAGATGAACCTATCCATGTATTCTTACCTCAGAAGGAAAACTTACTGGCGCCGCAGCTCCCAGCGTCTAAGTTCTGAATCCTCCCAGGGAGACCGGGGTCCTTGCCTGGTGCCTGGATGTTGTAAGAGGATCCCGGGTTTCGAACCACTTGTGGGACGCCCTTGCCCGCCAGCGGAGAAGAACGACCACAACAGGATTCTTCCTAGAACATGCTTTATTGGAGCCCCTAATTCTTGAGAGTTAAGAAGGTGAGAAGGACCCCAACCCTCTGTGCAAGCTGCCTTTATATAGCGCTGGTCGGCATGTCCATTTCCCATTGGCCGACACAAATTGTATGAGCTGATGAAACATGCCCTGATTGGATAAAGCCTAAAATCATACACGCCAGGGGCCCTGCGCATGGGCGGGCCAGATGGTGGAAGGGCAACGTGGCATTGGGTGTAGCCCGCAATGGCTGACAAACAAGTATATGCTAGGCAAAATGGCGTCTGCCACAAAATGGCGCCCAACAGATAAGGTTAAAAACATTTGTTAACTCACAAGAAGATTACAGCTAAAATTGCAGATTTACAAAGCAAGATTCATGATACTTTTTTCTAATTATATTTCTGATGTTACTGATGCTTCCTTTTGGCAAAATCTGGCTTATGGCATTAGCTCTCTTAGCTCCACTACCAGCAAAAAGGGACTTATGGAAGGAGCAGGTGGTTTGGGAGTGCTTATTTGGTTATAGCTGTCCTTGGTCTTATCTTACATTGTAAGTTCAAACAGCATAAGTAAATGGCTAAGGTTCTACAGGTGTCTCAGTTTGTGATGTTGGCCAAATTCTAGCCTAAAGAAAAGAAAGTGGGAGATGTAGCAGAAAGTAAATCTAAGGATATGTGAAGGAACGTCTGATGCATACTCCCTGTTAATAAATACACAGGGTCTTCTGGCAGACTATCTCCCAATAGAGTTAGTATGTATAATTCCCTAGTGAGACTGTTAATCAAGCTGCAGTTATACAGAAAAGGCTATCCTAGGTCATTTCTCTGCACATTCCCTTGTTGGCTCTAATTAGCCCTAGATGAGTCTTATGAACAAGACCTCATCTTCTGGGGCAATTTAAGAAGGCTAAGTTAACAAACTGTTGCATTCTTTGCTTATCTCACCTCACTGAAATAGCACCTCCTGTAATTGTTGGGCTCCTGAGTGTCTCCTCCCTACCACCATAAATCCTATGGTAAAATTGTAAAATGTCCTGGTAGTGTCAATTATGTAAACTTAACTCTACGTTTTTCTGCCCTTTGTTGTGTTGGCATATAAGGAAATTGGGGTCTTTGAGGATCAGGTAGCTCTGGTCAGTTAGCTGTGGTCAGTCAGCCATCAAGTTGAGAGCTGCTGCCCCTCTGGCTGGTGATTATAAAAAATATTAATGGAAATATGTTTTGTGCCTGGAGTCTCATCTCTGCGCCTCCGACCCGACAGGTAGGTCAACACTTATCCATTGTTGGTAGAAATGCTGACTGGACCAGGCTTTTTGGAAAAACAATATGGACATTCCTCCATAAAATAGAAATTGAGTGCCCATTGGATTCAGCAATACCACTCCTGGTATATACCCTCTGGGCCCAAAATCACAGAGCAGAAACTCCATGTGCACTTCAACGTTCATAACAGCACTATTCACAATAGCCAGAATATGGAAACAATCTGAGTGTCCTAGAACAGAAATCTGGATATGCAAACTATGATTCATCAACACAGTGGAATATGAAGCAGCCCTTGGGAAAAAAACCTTATGAAATTTTCTTATAAATGGATGGACATAGAGATCTGATGCTGAGTGAGATTAGTTAAAAGGAAAAGAGCAGATAGAGAATAATTGCATTAATCTGCAGGATCAAACGAAGTATGATAAAATATCCAAGGTCAGGCAAAACATGGACCAGGAGGACTTATCAGTGGTTAGAATATACAAGTGTGTGAGGTGAGTAAGGGGATAGGTAAGATAGAGACGTGACCACTGTGGCAATAATTGTTGGAAAGGTTAATGCCAAAATGGAACTGAGCATTGAATGTGGACAAAGGGACCATCCCTTCAAGTATGTATCACAAGTCGCATTGTGTACTAGAAGGGAGAAAGAGAGAGAAAAAGATGAAAAAGAAAGGAAAAAGGAAAGGAAGGAAGGAGGGAATGAGGGAAGGAGGGAAAGGAGGAGGGGAGGAAGGGAGGGAGAGAGAGAAAGAGAAAGATAAACAGAGAGAGAGAGAGAGAAAGAAAGAAATTAGAGAAAGAAAAGGAGAGAAAGAAAGAGAGAGAAAGAAAGAAAGAAAGAAAGAAAGAAAGAAAGAAAGAAAGAAAGAAAGAAAGAAAGAAGAGAAAGAAAGAAAGAAAGAAAGAAAGAAAGAAAGAAAGAAAAAGAAAGAAAGAAAGAAAGAAAGAAAGAAAGAAAGAGAGAGAGAGAAAGAAAGAGAGAAAGAAAGAGAGAAAGAAAGAAAGAAAGAAAGAAAGAAAGAAAGAAGAGAAAGAAAGAAAGAAAGAAAGAAAGAAAGAAAGAAAGAAAGAAAGAAAAAGAAAGAAAGAAAGAAAGAAAGAAAGAAAGAAAGAAAGAAAGAAAGAAAGAAAGAAAAGAAAGAAAGAAAGAAAGAAAGAAAAGAGAGAAAGAAAGAAAGAAAGAAAGAAAGAAAGAAAGAAAGAAAGAGAAAGAAAGAAAGAAGAAAGAAAGAAAGAAAGAAAGAAAGAAAGAGAAAGAAAGAAAGAAAGAAAGAAAGAAAGAAAGAAAAGAAAAAGAAAGGAAAGAAGGAAAGAGAAAGAAAGAAGAGAGAAAGAAAGAAAGAAAGAAAGAAAGAAAGAAAGAAGAAAGAAAGGAAGGAAAGAAAGAGAAAGAAAGAAAGAGAAAAGAAAGAAAGAAAGAAAGAAAGAAAGAAAGAAAGAAAGAAAGAAAGAAAGAAAGAAAGAAAGAGAAAGAAAGAAAGAAAGAAAGAGAAAGAAAGAAAGAAAGAAAGAAAGAAAGAAAGAGAGAAAGAAAGAAAGAAAGAAAGAAAGAAAGAAAGAAAAGAAAGAAAAAGAAAGAAAGAAAGAAAGAAAGGAAGGAAAGAAGGAAGGAAGGAAAGAAGGAAGAAAGGAAGAAAGAAAGGAAGAAAGAAAGAAAGAAAGAAAGAAAGAAAGAAAGAAAGAAAGAAAGAAAGAAAGAAAGAAAGAAAGAAAGAAAGAAAGAAAGAAAGAAAGAAAGAAAGAAAGAAAGAAAGAAAGAAAGAAAGAAAGAAAGAAAGAAAGAAAGAAAGAAAGAAAGAAAAAGAAAAGAGATGGATGGAGGGAAGGAGGGAGGGAAGGTGGGAGGGAGGAAGGGGGAAAGGTTTCTGCCATCGAGGCATCTGGGAGAGGTGGGAGAGAATCGGGGATATTGGTGGTCGGAAATGTGCAGGATGGGTGTTGTAATACTATATGACTGAAACACAATTATGAACAGCTTTATAATTATGTTTTTCATGGTGGGCTAATATTTTTAAAAAATTTTAGGGCAAATCTATTAATCAGGGTCAGAGTATTCTGACCTGGTATAAAATGTTGATCTGTAGCTTTCCACATTTGGGTGAATTACCAAACATTTTTATTCACCTTTGTGTTCCATTATCTGTAGTATTCCTTTATGGAATGCTGATTTAAGGTACTGATATTAGCCTCTTCCAGAATCCCAGACCTTTGAAGTGGAAGAAAGATAGCTGGCAAGGAAATGCCAGGGCCTACCAATAATCGAGGTCAAAACAAATTAAACCCAAACAAGCCAAGTTTATTTCTGGAAGCAGGATTCTTCTGTGTGTTTAGAACAGGGCAGGCATGTTATTAGGGAAATATTCTGCCTTTCCCTGCCCATATCGAATTGCTTCTTGGAGAAGCGGCTTCCTCTTGGTCAGTATGGGAGGATAATGATCCTGCTGAACTGGCCAGATTTGTCTAATTTGGATAGTTGAGGGATTGTGAGACTGTTCAGTGGTTTCAGAAACGCTGGACATTTGGTAGCTAGGTCTAGCTTTGTGCCCTAACTCCTGAGGCTGCAGGACCCAATCTCTGTTATGTTTGTTCTTTGAAATATTGTTGTGCCTTTGAGGAGTGACTTGCTGAAAAGAGAGCACATTTCTGCTCCAGTTCCTTTTCTCTGGGTGTGTTGCAGCCCTCTGAGTGTAGGCGTTATCTCTTGGTAGGGGTTGAGAGTTTGGGCTGTGCCGTTTTTCTTCAGAGGCACTGGTGCCTTGCTGAAGGCCCAATTTGTCTAGTAGAATTTTTCCTGTGATGGTTGCAATGGTGTGTGCTGCAAGAATCTCCTTTTTGTGTATCTGCCTGCTTTGGCCTGGACTCTGGCCCTGGGAACTGGGTGATGGGCACCTGATGCTTTCACCCAGACCTTCCTGTCCTTGAACTGTCTTACTTAGCTTCAGACGATGTGGAAAGTGCCCTGTACTTTCTCTCACGAGACCTCTTGCCCCAGCAGGCTCATTTTCTGACTCTTGCACGAAGGATCTCCTGAATCTCTCTGTCTCTTCTTTCAGGAATTGGGACCGCTTTCCAAAGATTGGGGAATTCTGCCTTTCTGAAATTTCAATATTTTCCCCTTCTTTGGCCCTTCTTTCATCCTCCCCTTTCTCGAGTGTCAGCACATTCCTCTTATAAACATTTGACTCATCCTCCTCCACAGCCTCAACCTTTATCTCCTCCTCAGTCTCCCTTGATGTTCTCTCACTGCTCCTGTTCCTTTGTATGGTACCAGAGACTTTCTTTACCCCAGCTGAGGTAGGAAGATTTTCTGTTAGTCTACTTGGGAGAACCTCACTCCTCTTATCCATGTCTGTAGTACTGCCATCTCTTTCTACAATTACAACATCACTCTGTGTTCCTGTTGGAGTGAGCATTTGGCTGTCACATTTTTTGTTTTGATTACTGGGCTCCTGTTGATTCTGGCTCCGTTTTCCATGGAATATATGCTCTAAAAAAGAGCTGGATCCTGTCTGCACCACTTTGTTTTTTTGGAGAATGAATCTGTGCCCTCTGAGCAGCCAAGATGTCCGCAGCAAGGTGCACATCTGTGTGCGAGTCTTGAAGCACCACGGTTTTGGGAGTATCAGGGATCAACACACCTGTTGCAATGTCTTGGAGGAGCACTTCAGTGTGAGATTTCTTCGAGTATTTTGTGACATGGCTTTGAAAATTTTGCTTACAACCTCCATTTGCTGGTAGATTAAATTTATTAGCAGCCTTTGTTGCAAGGTATAGTTCATTCCTCTCTTGAGCAGTCACATTCTCTATCCTTGAATTAAAAGGACTCAGAATCTGGTTGGTGGCCTGGGGCCTGGACCGAACACTAGGGCCCAAGATGACATCCCAAACTGGGACCTTGTCCTTTTCCAACTCTTTTGAAGCTTCTCTCACTCTCAACGATTTTATTTCTATGTTCTTTTCTAGTAGAGCTACCTTCTGGAAACAGTCTGGTGGAAATGGGCCTATGGTCTTTCCGTGTTTGTGTATTGTTGAACTTGGAGAGTCCTGTAAATTGCTTCTTGTCATACTCCCACCCCTCTCTCTCTGCTGTGGTGTCTCCCTCCCTCTGGATGGAACAGTCTGAGAAGGCATCCTGCTCTCCTGCACAGGCACAAGTACCTTGGAAAGGCCTTGGCAGACATCACTTGTGTTCCTTCCCAGGGCCTTCTTGGCTTCCTCATGCCTAGATGAAGGGAAAGTGCGGGGACTCACTAAAGTGGTTTTGAACTGGTGGTCTACCCAATGGGACTGATGGACTTTACACCCCTTGGAGGGGGATTGCTTCGGATTTTCACATCTGTGTTGTAATGGCACAGGAGGCTTAGCCAGGAGCGCCGGACACGCATGGGGGAAAAAGCCAAGTTCAGTTTGAGTTATCTTGCTTTTAATGTGAGATTCCAACATTTGCTCTAACTGCTCCCATAATACACAAACTGACCAATGTGTCTGGACAACATGGCCATTCTTCACAGAAGAATGTTTCATGGAGAAGAGATGTTCTTTGTTCTTGATACTCCTCATGGATGAGCCCTTGGTTTTTTCTCTCTCAGTACTGCCTGACGGAAACATTGGTGGAGATGGAGCCTTAGGCCAGTGCTTCTGAGGGGACTTGTCCTGCGCTGTGGTTGAGACTAAACGGCAGATGATACTTGCCCAGAGCCACAGAATAGAGAGAAGCCAGCCTAGATGTTCCAGAACAGATAATGGCGGGACAAGATAATGGTGGAAGAAGATAATGGTGGGACAAGTCCATCTTCCAGAGGACTTTATAGTAGGTGGATGATCTGAGAGAGAGCCCAGTTCAGAAGGAGCTTGAGATTCTGCTGACTGGGTAGAGGTCAGATTTGCCAGGTTCCCTGACAATGGATTGTGGACATTGGATATGGTAATTGTGTGGGCAGTGTCTACAGTCCGTACTTTGGGGAACTGATCTGTGAATCGATGGTAATCACTTTTGTCAAGCTGTGTCCCCACCTCAGCCCTGGCAGGGTCTCTGATGGCTTGTTGACCCCAGAGGCGAGAGCTATCACCATTTTCATGCTGTTTCTTCCGGCGTGATTGGGCATTACCTATGGTAGTGTTCTTACCCCAGGGCTGAAAGATTTCACTATTTTCATGGTGTTTTTTCTGGCGTGGTTGGGCATGACCTATGTTGGTATGCTTACCCCAGATCTGAGAGCATTCAGCATTTTCTTTGTATTTTTTCAGGCGGGCTCTGTTAGGCCTTGTTCTTGGTCCTTGATAGCAAGACTCTTGGTGTACAGTTTTATCAGGACTCTTGCTCGGGTTGCTGGAGGGGACAGAAGGCACAAGCTGCAGGGTGGAGTGGCCCAGCCTGGATAGGTTCTGGGTACCCACCTACAGCCCAGGACTCCCTCTGCTGTCCCCATGGTGACTTCACAAAGCTCCGAATATTCTTGCCTCTCTCCACCCTCCACTTACCCAGGCTTTACCTACACTTTTGTTTCATGGCTTCCCACGTGGCAGTGTCAAACCTGAGGTTCTGGGAAGACACAGGGGAAGATAATTTACCTGTGCAACTCATCGATGGTGTTTCGCATGTCATTCTGTTCTTGCAGGGAGCCTCTAAATGCTGGAAATCAGGAGACAAGATTAGGGAGGACAAAGAGATAAGCTCCTTGGGAAATTGGGTTCTCAAGAGCCTCAGTGTCAGTGTATCAGGCCACAGGATCCTTGAGACACTGCATGGTTCAGGATAGCTCTGTTCTGTCGTTTGACAGTGCTTCCTATCCATTGCATCCCCAAGACCTCAAACTACAAAGTGGGAAAGAAAGAGGAGGCACACCCCAGAGATGAATCTACATTTAGGAAAGTGTCCCTGTTTGGAGCTGGAGGTGCCACCACTAGACCTGATGGGGCAGGTCCCCTCTGGACACAGCGGCAGCACCCCTCTTCCTCATAGTGCTGAGATTAGAATTCTAGGGATTAGTTTACATTCCAAAGTATTTGCAGGAACGTTTACTGAAGACAGCCTACTGCTGGCCTTGGATACAGGAAGCCAAGACTAAGTGATAGGAGAGATGGGGTTAACTCCTGACACTGGCTACCTGGAAAAGCTCACCTTGCACTGTCTCAGTCTTCATTATACTCCTGCTCCTTGTCCTTTGCTCCTTTTCATACTGAGGGGAGAATAAATACAGGTTGTGTCCCATTTCCCCAGTTAATTTCTTTACCAACTAGAGACTATTATTGCTCAGGAACCACGTGTCTTTCTTCAATTAAGTAAGGGAAGTAGGAGCTTTGTTCCCATCAATTCATTTCTATAAATGGAAATGACATTATTTGGATGTTATCTCTCTTCAAAGTACATAAAGTGTCTTATGAGACTTACTATAAGCTTCTTCTCACTGTCCTCTGATCAAAAAATACAAAATATGGGCAGAGCAGTAGCAGGTAAAGCATTTGCCTAGACTGTAGCCAACCAGGGTTCTATCCCTGCTGCCCCATCTTGTCCCCTCAGATCACCTGTAGTGATCCTTCAGCACAGAGTCAGGGGTAAACACTGAGCATTGCTGGGTGTGGGCCCCAAACAAAAACCAACACAAAATTGTCCTTACTTCAGGCACTAAACTGTCAGTAGGACCCTGTTCTGCTCTTGCATTGGGAATTGAGGGGCCTCAGAAACTCTCTATCCCTTATTGGTTCTGTCTGGAAAAATTAACTCCACATACCTGAAGGAAAATGTTGAACCAGTGCTGAGAGGATTAACTGGCCACCCTCCCTACACCCTTCATGCTCAGCTGCTGGTCCTTCCTGGGAACCTCTGTAAACCTCTGTAAACTAGGCTCGAGGCCTGAGAGCTTTCACCAGGAATCCAGGTGTTCATTCAGCCCCAGCAGGCACTTGGATTGTCCTCAGGAGCATGAAGTCCCATTTTTTTCCCTGAAATAGATGTTCTGTCTGTCCCTTTCTCAGCATAGCATCTTGTCCATTGGAAAAGGTGAAAGTATACTGGAAAAGAAGAGAAAGCGACATCCTGTTGGGCCTGGGCCAGGGATTCTTACCTTCCTGGGGTGTCTGCCTTCTCCAGGCTGTGGTTCCACTGGACTGATTGGCAGATAGGGGAGTATTAGCAGGAAAATCCCCACTCCACAGAGAATGGGAAGGATGATATCAGTCACCCAGAAAGCAGAAGAGGAGCTCAGCCAAGACACAATGATGCTTTTCAGTGAAAAGGCAAAATTCTCCATTTGATTCGCACTAAGTCAATGCTAATGTCTAGTAACCACTAGACCTGGGTATTACCCACAAGATGCCATTAAAATTCTGGCCTTAACAGTCCTGGAACTATTAAGATTAAGGAACCAGGCAAACATGTGGCTTCCAGGTCCATGTCTAGAACATCAACTGAGAGCTGAAGGCAGCAGGACTTGCAACTCCTGCCCTGGTCCACGCCTCCCTTTGTGACTGCCACCCTCTGTGATCCTGCCCAGGGCTCAGTCCCCAGGTCGCACCCCAGTGCTCTGTTGCTTGAGGACAGCCATGAGATTCAGAGCATGGAGAGTTATGTGAAGTCTGACTTTTTTACTGATGTTTTCAGTTTATTTTAAATTTTCAAGAAAGTTGCTGAGAGTCTGTGATGTATAGTAGAGTTGTGGTCTCTCATGCACATAATTGTAACTCCACACCATCCCCAGTGTGTGCACCTTGCTCCTGCAAGAACCTGAGTGACCCTCCCTTCGTTATACTGCCCCCTCTTCATCCCCTGTCCCAGCCCATCATGTCAGTGGTGTGGATCAGCTCAACTGTTTTGCGGCTTTTGGCCCTTGTTGCACTCTTGGTTTCTTTATTTCCCGTATATGAGAGAGAAAGTATTCTACATTTAGCCATTCTTTCAACATATTTCATTCAACATGATTTTTATGTCTCTTTCAAAATGATTTTTGTTATGAAAATTTATTATAAAAATTTCACTTTCATTTATATCATTTATATCATTCTGCAATTTTTTCTTTTACCATTTTTCTAGAGTGAGTGCAGGGCAGCTTGTACAAGGCAGCATCGACCAGCAGCCCACATCTCTGGTACGTGTCTTGGTTAGCGATGAAAACATGACAATTTTCATTCACAGGTTTTTAGTCCCTGTGGTTTATTTTATTTATTCTGGTCACTCCAATTTTGCCACATTATCACAAAACTAAGATCCCCCCCCGCCACAAATAAGTTTGGCTTTTCGGAAAAATGAATGTTGCCTTTCAAAAAAGTCTTATTTTTTTTTAGGTATTTGGGGCAGACTCACCCTGCAGTGCTCAGGGCTAGCTCCTTTCTCTGCTATCAGGCATCATTTATAGTGGTGCATTGGATTCTGTAGATCAAACCCTGCTAATTACATGCAAGTCAGGTGACTGAATTACTCTGATATCCCTCCTTACCTATACATTTCTTTTCTAACATATAGTATCAGTCAATGGAGAATTTATCATACTTTAATCTAATCTAATGCTTATCACTTGATCACTTGATCACTTGAATCCTGTTATTCATTGATTTGCTCGAGCGGGCGCCAGTAACATTTCCATTGGACCCTAACACGTGCCAATGTAGCCCAAAGGCATCTAGTTGATTCAGGACTATGAAGACCCTCAGACCGGTCCTTCAGGGTCTTGACAAGGAAGTCTGACCAACTTGTAGGTGGGCGGCCACGTGATCATTTGACATCCCGTGGGATCCAGTCAGTAATGGCTCTAGTCCAGAGGTTGTCTCCAAATCGCATTACATGTCCAGCCCATCTGATTTTCGATGCCTTGGCAAACGAGACAGCGTCCCTGATTCTGGAATAGCACGGAGGTCAGAACTCCAGATTCCTTCTCTCACTTGAGTGAGGCGTGATATTCCAAGCATAGCTCTTTCGATTCCTCTCTGGTAGACACGAATAGCATTCTCATCCTGCTTTCATAGGGCCCAGGTCTCTGAGGCGTATGATAATGCAGGGAGAATGGAGGAGTCAAAGAGATGTGCCCAGAGCCGGAGGGTCTTTTGTCCTTTTAGCTGTTTCTTCGATGCCTTTGAGGCATTCCCTGCTGCTCTCTTCCTCCTGTGCAGCTCAGGTTTTAGGTCATTCATCATGTTGATTTCTCGACCTAGGTACACATAACTGCTGCATTCAGAGATGTTTGTTCCATTGAGAGTGAATGGGGCCTCTGGAACTAGTTCATTCTTCATTAACATGCTTTTCTTTAGATTCAGCTGTAGACCTATCTTTCCACATTCTCGGTCGAAGTCAGCCAGCATTTGTGCCGCTTGGCTAATGTTTGGTGTTATTAGAACGATGTCATCAGCGAAGCGGAGGTGGTGTAGTTGCCGACCATCTATCTTCACTACCATTCCTTCCCATTCTAATTGTTGCATGATGTTCTCGAGGATGGCGCTGAAGAGTTTTGGTGAAATGGTATCACCCTGTCAAACCCCTCTTTTCACACTAATGATCACTTCTTTGTAGAATGGTGAGATCCTGGTGGTGAATCCGCAATACAGCTCATGAAGGATCATGATGTATTGGGTTTGAACACCCTGTTTGGCTAGGGCTTCGATGACTGCTTCAGTCTCCACAGAATCAAAGGCTTTCTGTAAATCAATGAACGTGAGACAGAGCGGCATCTTGTATTCCCTACAAACCTCAATGAGCTTGGTTACTGTGCGGATATGGTGGATTATGCTGAATCCTTTCTGGAAGCCAGCTTGCTTACATGGTTGTCCTTCATATAGTGTTCTGCTAATCCTGTTCAGGATGACTCGTGTAAACAGCTTGTAGATGACGGACAACAAGGAGATGGGGCGATAGTTGCCGATGTCGTGAATGTCTCCCTTCATGAACAGTAGAACTCTCCTGCTGGTTTTCCATTGGGAGGGCACCTTGCATTCGGACAGGTAACGTGTGAAGAGCCAAACTATTGTATTGATGAGTACCGATGGCAGATTCTTCAGGTGTTCGGCTCTGATTTTGTCTGGGCCTGGTGCTGTTTCCTTCTTTACAGATGAGATGGCATGTCAGATTTCAGAAGGGAGAACGTTGGGAATGACATATCCATCCTGTGGAATTTGGTAGGTGGGCAGGTGGATGTGGCTATCAAAGAGATTTGAGTAGAAGTCCTGGATAATCTTCTCCATTGCCTTTCTGGAAGATGTGATAGATCCATCAGGGCGTTGTAGGGCAGTCATCTTGGTCTTATAGTTGGCGAAGGACAGGCGGGCAGTGCGAATGCTTTTCCCGGCTTCAGCCGCATTTTCCAGTATTTCTGCTCTTCTGTCTTTGAGGTCTTCTTTTATCGCTTCTCTGCAGTGTTTAGCAAGCTTGGACTTTATCATTTGGTCTCCTGAGGCTCGCACCTTGCCACGTTGGTGAATGAGCTCAAGAGTTTCTGAAGACAAGCATCCTTTTGTGTCTTTCTCTCTCTCAGCATTCTTCGCACAATCATGGAGGTGCTGAACCAGTGGGTTGTATTCTTCATCGATGTCGTCAATGATGGTATCTTCCCATGTTGCTGCAATGGGGCCAAAGAGTTCCCAGCTGGTGGTCATTCTGGGAGTTCTCTTCTTAATCTTTGCAGCCTTTTCTCCCCATTGCGGGAAGTAGAATTTTGCATGAAGGAGACGGTGGTCCGATCCTGTTTGGAATTTGGGGACGACAGCTACATCGGTCAGACAAAACCTTCAATTGAAGATGATGTGGTCAATTTCATTCTGGGACTGTCTGCCAGGAGATTCCCATGTCCAACGTTTGGCTTCAGCCTTCTGGAACTGTGAGTTCCCATGAATGGTCTTGGTGGACATGATGAACTCAGTCTCTCACCCTGTTCGTTCTATTCTAGGCCATGGGTCCCGATGTGGAGTTCTTCAGCCGATCTCCTTGGTCCTATCTTGGCATTAAAATCACCGACTATGATCTTGTAGAAGGTGTGATCTTTTTTTATAGATCTCCTCCAATTCCATGTAGAATTTCTCAATTTCATCTTCTTTGTATGTGGATGTTGGTGCGTAGACAATTAAGATAGAAATTGCTGGCAGTGAGCCATGTTTCTTCAAGTGTAATCCTCCTATTCGGTTTGTTAGGCATTCAAATGAATCAATTTTGACCGCTATGTTCGTGTTGACAAGGACACCAACGCCACCGACGCTTCTTTTCGTCACATGTTCCAAGGAACAATTCTTCTCTGGTGTCAAATACAGCATGATGCTACTGACGCCTCCTTGTCTCAGTCAGACCCATGATGTCGTACTTGATCTTTTGTGCTTGCACCATCAGACCCTCAATATATGCTTCGGATGCCAGCGTACGTGCATTGAAAGTACAGACAGTCATTTTAGTCCTTCTTCGTTTTGGCAGCTTAGGATGGCCGTGAAATTTTATCAGGCACTGCTTATTTGCCTTTCTTACTGCTGCGTATTAAGGGCTCTTTCGGGGTTAGGAAAATAAACATTTCTGTTACTATATTTGGCATATCGAACACGCATCGGACAGCTTGCCAGGCTCTGCCATGTCGGCGCTATATTCTCATTACTTTGTGGGGCTCTCTCAGAGGGGTGGGTAGAATATTTACGGTAATTTGGAGGTAAGTCGCCTGGCCACGCAGTGGCCTCACGCAACGGGGAAAGCTGGTTTCTGCTCTGCTGGTGTACCTGTGTCTTAGGCTCAAGCATTCCTGGGCTTGAAATACTCTCCTCTTAAGGGCGGGTCTCTGCATGGTGGGTCCTTGTAGGCTGGGTTTCTGACAAGCCGGCTGGAGACTGGATTAATCTGCTGGCTGGAGACTGGATTAATCTGCTGCGTGGAGATCTTACCAGCTGTGGAGTGTGGATTGTGAAGATCACTGCCAGTAAGGTGTGGGGGGGTTTCTCTGGGCTCCTCCGAGGCTCCATCGGAATGGTGGACTCAGGTCGGAAGTTGCTCTCGTGGTCCATGGAATGCAGGGGGGTTCAACGGGGAAAGCTAGTTTCTCCTCTGCTGGGTGTACCTGTGTCTAACACTTATATTAGATTAGGTCAGATCTAATCTAACCTTTAATCTAATCTAATCTAATCCAATCCAATCTAATCAGTCAATGGAAAATTCATTAAACTTTAATCTAATCTAACCTTAGAGAACATGATTTTGGTATATACCCAAGAATTCGGCCCAGAGCTTTTTTGTCTATATTTGGGAGCAGCATTTTCATGGAGATGCTCAGGACACACTCTTGCCTCTGTGTTTGGGCTCAATTGTGGCCATTTTTCAGGGGATATACACATGCGCCAGGGATTGAACTGGCTCTGCTGCATTCAATACAAGAGCCTTTACCCCTGTGCCTGGTTACTCTGCTATTTGTCCTCAGGCTCCAGGCCAGCATTGGCCTTAGTGGGCAGCAGTGGGGGAGGTTCCTCCACTCTCCCTGGCTCATCTCAGAGCACAGCTGCTCCTCAGATCCTCTCCTGGTAGCCATGCTCTCGGCCACTTATTGCTCTGAGTCGCAGCCCTGCTGGTCTCTGCTGCAATGTTGTGCATGCTAAGACAGTCTCCCTCAGTCTATCTCGAGTTTATCTTAGAGTCAGTGCACTTTGCTATTTCTCTGCTCTTTTTCTCATGAGTTTTGGTGGTGGCACCAACCTCTTCCCCTCTCACTGCTGTCTGAGCAGCGGCAGCAGCTGTGCTAGCAGTGTGTGGGCCTCCCCACCATGTCCTTGCAGCTACTTCCAGGTCTCCCTCACAGTGGTAGCCCTATCAGCAGCTCTCTCAGGGTCTGTTCTGCACAGCGTGGACTTATCTCACTAGAGACCAAAACAAAGCCTGCGCCAGCACACGAGCCTCATCTCTGCATACTCTTAGGGAGGCGCATAGACTCAGAGCATCTGAGACTGCTTTCAATGCTCTGCTGGCTCTCGACCCAGGTATTCCCTCTTCTCTATGTCTAAGAAGTCACCGTGAATTATCACATATACTCAAGCATCTTCATATCCTCGACTCTCAAACTGCATCTCCCTTTTAGGCCAAAGGTCAACCTGCTTGCATTTGGAGAAAAGCCTCACACACCTCCACTAGCCCACAGTAAAATCAGGAGCAAGCAGGAGAAAACTCACAGAGAACGAGAACATGGTAGTTCCCAATGTGATCAGTTACAGTTAATGGAGAGTAGGGTAGGCCACACTTGCTTCTTCAGCTGAAGGTGGTATCTTACAGAAGGGACGTTAAGCAGAAATCAGTTGTAGGTTTCATCTTGAACTGGAAAATTCAGACTTATTGTGGACATGCAAGGACTCACTTTTATCGCTGTATGATGTAACATGCATGTGTAATCTGTGTATGAGTCCTGGAAAATGCATGGTGTTAATACTGATAAAATAAAAATAGACTATATTTTAGTTATAAGCATGGAATGGATGTAGGCAGACACACATGATAGGGTCCCCCTAAGGCAATGGAATTCTTACGATGTAATAAAACCAACAACTCCTAGCTGCTAAAAGCCTATTTTGCAGAAACAGTAAATAAGGCCTGATAAAGCTTCACCTGGAGCCAAGAGACCCAGGCAAGGTAGGGCCCCTCTGAGAGAAGGTCAGGAAAAAACAAAGGACAGAACAGTAACTTCTAAGACTATCCAGGACTCCCACATTTTTACCTTGTCCACTGCCCTACCAACTACTTAGCAAAGGACAACATCCTAGATGAAAGCCCCAACATGAGGCAGCTTGGAAAAACCTATAAATGTAGCCTTGAACAAAGGAAGAGGCACATAAGATGCCAGAGACCATGTACCGCATGTGCCCACTTGACCTATCGCATATCGCATGAACCTCCCCTCTTGAGATGGTATTCACTCTCTCTCTCTCTCTTTCTCACCCTCTCTGTGTCTCTCTCTCTTGCCCCATTCTAAAATCTCCAAATCAAATCTGTTTTGATTCACTTCTCATCTCCTTCAGAGAGGCAAAGACAAGAACCTGCAAAGACTGGGTCAGCTGAGCCTTCCCAGGGTTTCCCGAGTGGCAAAGGTGGATTGAGAGAAAGTGACCATTTCTCTGCTCCCTGCCTCACATAAGGCACCCATGGAGGACAAATTATGTCAGAATGAGTGCTATTTTCCTAGTAGTAAAGATATAATTTGGTCATATAAAATATTCACAGTAAAGGAATTAATGTTATTGTTATGTTACTAACATTAGGTAACATTGTTATTAACATACTGTTAAGGATATTAACTATTAGAGATATTAACTTTAAGACGAGTCTTATCCTGAAAAATCACTTGATCACTTGACATCCCGTTATTCATTGATTTGCTCAAGCAGGCGCCAGTATCATTCAGGAGGACAGATCTTGAAAAATAATCTGCCATAATTGGAAATCTGCATTCTTAGCCAGAGGACATAAGGCTAACTCCCACCTTAAAGTTGGACAGAGAGGCCTGTTGAAGAGGTTCAGAAATGCATCTGCTTATTGCCACAGCACACTGGATCATACATTGGTAGAGAGAATCACACAGAGATTTGGGAAAATTGCTGGAGGTTAAGTCACTTAAGAGTGACAGAAACCTGGGTCAGAGTCTCATGGACATCGTTCACCTTAAAATCTCTGCGGATTTTCATGGTGACTCTTGAGGTTTTGGGGAAAATGTGTGACAATATGGGGCAGGAAACTGAGGCCTTTTGAAGAATGAATAGAGTTTTCCTGTTCACAATGTTCATTCTGTATTGGGATGGATTAGTGAGAGAAAACTGCAGTTTTGAAGTCATCACAGGAAAAAACATTTTCCTTATTTACCTCAGAATTCTTTCTTTCTCACGTGAAGAGTGGAGTTATCTCCACAAGGTGATGGGTCTCCAAGAAATAGACAGGGAGCTTGCTGTCATGGCAAAGAGGAGGTTTATGGGAGAGGCCGGTCTCAGGAGAAAGGTCAGAAAACCATACCACTCCTGGGAATACACTCTGGGAAGCCAAAAATATGCAGCGGAAACACCATCCCTACTTTTATGTTCATAGGAGCATTATTCACAATAGCCAGAATCTGGAAACAACCAGAGTGCCCGAGAATCGATGACTGGATAAAGAAGCTTTGGTACATCTACACAATGGAATACTATGCAGCTGTTAGGAAAAATGAAGTTATGAAATTTTCCTATAAATGGATGGACATGGAGAAGATCATGTTGACTGAAATTAGCCAGAGGAGAGAGACAGATATAGAATGACTGCATTTATTTGAATGACATAAATATATATGTACATATTATGATACCAATATCCAAGGTCAAGTGAAACATGTATCAGGAGGTCTTGTCAAAGGTGAAAATTATCACAAACGTGTAGGAGTCAGAGGCTAGGTTAGACAGAAAATGGAACAGTGTGCTAACAATTTTCAAAAGTACTAATACCAATCTAGAACTGAGCATTAAATACAGGCAAAAAGATACACATGACAACCCTTTAATGTGTGTTCTGTAATCCACAATCTGGAAGGGAAGGAAAAGAGAAAGAGATAGAGAGAAAGGGAAAGAAATTAAGAACCTGCCATGGAGGCAGGCTGGGGAAGTGGGAAGAGAACAGGGGATGGGTGCTGGAACACTGTATGACCAAAACCCAAATATGAACATCTTTGTAATTGTACATCTCACTGTGGTAAAATAAAATACTTTATAAAAAGAAAAGAGAAACACCCTCTTCACATAGATCCCACTCCAGTGGATTGATTGACATATCAGTCAGTTTATCAGTTGTCTAGGATCAGTGCCCAGGGTTATTTGTCCCCTCCTCTGCACTCAGCTGCTCTAGTTGTTGGGTGAGAAGGAAAAAAAAACTTCCTGTAATGTATTTATATATATGTTTGGTTATGGGGACATGCTCCACTGTATACAGGGCTGTATCCTGACTCTATAATCAGGGATGACTCCTGGTTGTGCTAGGGGGAATCATGTGTGCATGGCACACATCTTACCTGCTGTGCTGATATTCCACCTCAAGATTCTTTTTTCCTCATCTATAAAATATGGAGTCCAGGAGGGAGGATGTGTTCGGGCCCTGGATCACCACCCCTATAGAGTCTCAAAAGAAGCCAGGGGAACCCCGCACTCTGATGGCAGCTGTTTTCAACTACGGATTCCACAGCTCATCAGAACTCCACCCAAGAGAGAAGCCTATTCTATAGATACAGATGGAGCTGTGGGCTCTACCCATTTGTGTGTGGACTCTTTGCGGCTGTGTGCTACACCAGCAAATGCAAAAAACTAAGAGCACCCGCATGGTAGAGCCTGGCATGCTACCCACGCCATATTTGATATGCCAAATACAGTAACTAGAATACACCTCATTCCCATGACCTGAACAAATGGTTTTAGGCTCTTTGTGTTCCTGGAGCGAACAGAGGCCCTTGGGCTATACTAGAACTTGACAGGGACAAATGGAGATGTTACTGGTGCCCGCTTGAACAAATCGATGAACAACAGGAAGACAAGTGATATAAGTGAAGTGATCTATAAAAAGTTTAATGATAATGGATTTATAGTAAATAGAATTAGTGAATTAATGTTTTTTGAAATTCCTGGAACATTGAAAATATTTTAAGTTTGTTGCCTTCCCTCTCTGGACCTATTACTTATGTAAAACTTTCAGGATTTTATATCTCTTTCTAAATTTTTTTTTAAAGTTAAAAAATCTGAAAGTTTTATTTTTTTTTTAAATTTTTTATTATACCACCGTGAAACATACAATTACAAAGGTGTTCATAATTGGTTCTTGGTAATACAGTATTCCAGCACCCATCCCTCCACCAGTGCCCCATTTCCACCACCAATGTACCCCCCCCCCTCCCCCCTCCCCCCCACCCGCCTTAATAGCAGGTACCCCAGTTTCCTCTCTTTCTCTCTCTATCTCTCTCTCTGTCTCTGCATCTCTCTCCCTCTTATTTTACACATTGTGGCTAGCCCTGCAGATATTTAGAGTTTATCACTTAAATCTCTTTGTGTATATTCAGTGGTGAGTTTTAATCTGCCATTACCATTTCCCCATATTTATTAAAACACTGGTATCTATATCCTATTAATGAATGCAGTCATTCTATATCTGTCCTTTTCCTTCTGACTAATTTCACTCAGCATGATAGACTCCATGTCCATCCATTTGCAGGTAAATTTCATAATTTCATCCTTTCTGACAGCCGCATAGTATTCCATAGTGTAGATGAACCACAGTTTCTTTAGCCAGTCCTCTGTTCTCGGGCATTTAGGTTGTTTCCAGATTCTAGCTATAGTGAATAGCGCAGAGATGAATAAAGAAGTACAGATAGTGTTTCTGCTATGTGTTTTTCGGTCTCTAGGGTATATTCCCAGGAGTGCTATTGCTGGATCAAATGGGAGCTCAATATCTAGCTTTCGGAGGAATGCCCATATTGTTTTCCAAAAGGGCTGGACCAGTCGGCACTCCCACCAGCAGTGGATGAGAGTCCCTTTTTCCCCACATCCACGCCAGCACCGGTTGTTCTTGCTGTTTTGGATGTGTGCCAGTCTCTGTGGGGTGAGATGGTACCTCATTGTTGTTTTGATTTGCATCTCCCTGATGATTAAAGATGAAGAGCACTTTTTCATATGCCTTTTGGCCATTCGAATTTCTTCTTTTTGGAAGCTTCTGTTCATTTCTTCTCCCCATTTTTTGATGGGGTTGGCTGTTTTCTTCTTGTGGAGTGCTACCAGTGCCTGATATATCCTGGATATTAACCCCTTGTCAGATGGGTATTGGGTGAATATCCTTTCCCACTCTGTGGATTGTCTTTGTATCTTGGTCACCGTTTCTTTTGAGGTGCAGAAGCTTTTCAATTTTATATAATCCCATTTGTTTATCATTGCTTCCATTTGCTTGGTCAGTGGTGTGTCGTCTTTAAAGATACTTTTCGTTTCGATGTCATAGAGCGTTTCTCCTATGTTTTCTTCGATGTACCTTATAGATTCATGTCTGATATCGAGATCTAGAATCCATTTTGATCTGACTTTTGTGCATGGCGTTAGAAGGAGGTCTAAGTTCATTTTTTTACATGTAGCTGCCCAGTTTTCCCAGCACCATTTGTTGAAGAGGCTTTCTTTGCTCCACTTAATATTTTTTGCTCCTTTATCGAAGATTAAGTGGTTGTATATTTGTGAGTGCGTTCAGGATACTCAGTTCTATTCCATAGGTCTACGGGTCTGTCTCTATACCAATACCACACTGTCTTAATTACAACTGCTCTGTAGTAGAGCTTGAGGTTGGGGAAAGTGATACCTCCCATCTTCTTTTTCCCAAGGATTGCTTTAGCTATTCGTGGGGTTTTATTATTCCATACAAATTTCAGGAGTGTTTGTTCAATTTCTTTGAAGAACATCATGGGTATCTTTATAGGGACCGCATTGAATCTGTATAAAGCTCTAGGGAGTATTACCATTTTGATAATGTTAATCCTTCCAATCCATGAGCAGGGAATGTGTCTCCATTTCCTCAGGTCTTCTTTTATTTCCTGAAGTAACGTTTTGTAGTTTTCTTTGTAGAGATCCTTTACATTCTTTGTAAAACTGATTCCTAGGTATTTGATTTTCTGTGGTGCAATTGTGAATGGGATAGTTTCTTTAATGTCCCTTTCTTCTCTTTCGCTGTTTGCATATAGGAAGGCCATTGACTTTTGGGTATTGATTTTGTACCCTGCTACTCTACTATAAGAATGTATTATTTCTAGGAGCCTCTTGGTAGAGAGTTTTGGGTTTTCCAGGTATAATATCATGTCATCTGCAAATAGTGATAACTTGGCTTCTTCCCTTCCTATCTGGATGCCCTTAATGTCTTTTTTCTTCCCTGATTGCTATGGCAAGTACTTCCAGTACTATATTGAATAGAAGTGGTGAGAGTGGGCAGCCTTGTCTTGTCCCTGATCTTAAGGGGAAGGCTTTCAGTTTTTCCCCATTGAGAATGATGCTCGCTGTGGGCTTGTAGTAGATGGCCTGGATTATCTTGAGGAAGGTTCCTTCAATCCCCATTTTACGGAGAGCTTTCATCATGAACGGGTGTTGAATCTTGTCAAATGCCTTCTCTGCATCTATTGATATGATCATATGGTTTTTATTTTTCTTTTTGTTGATATGATGTATTATGTTGATTGACTTGCGGATGTTGAACCATCCTTGCATTCCCCGGGATGAATCCCACTTGGTCATGGTGTACAATCTTTTTGATGACTCTTTGGATTCTATTTGCTAGTATTTTGTTGAAGATCTTAGCATCTGTATTCATCAGGGAGATTGGTCTGTAGTTTTCCTTTTTTGTGACATCTTTGTCTGCTTTGGGTATCAGGGTGATATGTGCCTCGTAAAAGCTATTTGGGAGTATTTCTGTTTCTTCAATTTGCCGGAAGAGCTTAAAAAGAATTGAGAGTAGGTCCTCTTTAAAGGTTTTGTAGAATTCACTCGTGAATCCATCTGGACCTGGGCTTTTGTGTTTGGGGAGACTTTTGATTACCGATTCTATTTCCTCAATGGAGATAGGTTTGTTGAGGTATTCCAAATCTTCTTGTTGCAGACTTGGGAAGCTATAGGAATTCAGGAATTTGTCCATTTCTTCTAGGTTCTCTTGTTTCGTGGCATACAGGCTCTCATAGTAATCTCTGATGATCTTTTGAATTTCTGTGTTTTCAGTTGTGATGTCTCCGTTTTCATTTCTGATTCTATTTATTTGGGTTCTCTCTTTTCCTTTTCTTACAAGTCTTGCAAGTGGTTTGTCAATCTTGTTTATTTTTTCAAAGAACCAGCTTTTGGTTTCGTTGATCTTTTGGATTGTTTTTTTGACATTCCATCTCATTGATTTCTGCTCTAAGTTTTATTATTTCTTTCTTTCTGCTTGGGTTGGGCTCCTTTTTGTTGATCACTCTCTAAGATCTTAAGTTGTGAAGTCAGACTGTTTATGATGGCCTTTTCTTCTTTTCTGATGAATGCTTGAAGAGCTATGAACTTGCCTCTTAACACTGCTTTTGCTGTATCCCACAAGTTCTGGTAATTCGTGTCTTCAGTCTCATTTGTTTCAAGGAATCTTTGGATTTCCTCTTTGATTTCTTTTATGACTTGCTGGTTGTTCAGCAGTGAGCTGTTTAGTTTCCAGGTACTTGGTATTGGTCTCCGTTTTTTGTGTACAATTAACTTCTATTTTCAGTGCATCATGGTCTGAAAAAATAGTTGGCACAATTTCTATCTTCTTGATTTTATGGAGGTATGATTTATGGCTCAGCATGTGATCTATTTTTGAGTATGTTCCATGTGCACTGGAGAAGAAAGTGTATCCAGCTTTTTTGGGGATGAAATGTCCTGTATATGTCTACCAGCCCTCTTTCTTCCATCTCTCTCTTTTAGGGCCAGTATTTCCTTGGTAACTTTCAATCTTGTTGATCTATCCAGGGTTGATAGAGCAGTGTTGAAGTCTCCAACTACAATTGTGTTGCTGTCAATGTCTTCTTTGAAGTCTATTAGTAGTTGTTTTTAGGTATTTTGCTGGCCCCTCATTGGGTGCATATATGTTTAATAGCGTGATTTCTTCCTGATATATGCATCCCTTGACTATTAACAAGTGACCTTCACTGTCCCTTCTGACCTTCTTCAGCCTGAAGTCTATGTTGTCAGATACCAGTATGGCTACCCCAGCCTTTTTGTATGGGTTGTTTGAGTGAAGGATTGTTTTCCAGCCTTTTATTTTGAGCCTGTCTTTGCTCCGATCGTTCAGGTGTGTTTCTTGAAGGCAGCAGAATGTCGGATTCAATTTTGTGATCCATTTTGCCACTCTGTGTCTCTTAACTGGTGCATTTTAGACCGTTGACATTGAGAGATATTATTGTCATGGGATTTTGTGCCATCTTTCTGTATAGGTTGGTTGTTCTTTTGGGTTATGTCTCGTCTTATAGTAGATATTTCAGTCCTTCTTTTTAAGGTTGGTTTTTGATTTTACAAAGTTCCTAAGCTGTTGTTTATCCAAGAAGTTGTATATCTGTCCTTCAAATCTGAGTGAGAGTTTAGCTGGATAAAGAATTCTTGCTGAGGCATTCATTTCATTAAGTTTTTTTACTATATCCCACCACTGTCTTCGGGCTTGGAGGGTGTCTTCCTGAGAAGTCTGCTGAAAGTCGAATGGATGCTCCTTTGTCACAATTTCCTTCTTTGATCTTGCTGCCTGAAGAATTATGTCTCTGTCTATGGCATCCATTACTTTGACTAGGATGTGTCTTGGGGTCTTTCTATTGGGGTCTCTTCTTGCTGGTACGCGTCGGGCTTCTTGGATCTGGATGCCTTCATCCTTTAACTCGGGGGGAACTTTTCAGCCAGGATGTTTTTAACTGTTTTAATTTCCCTTGGGGTTACTTTCCTGTCCCTCTGGGACTCCGATGATTCTTATGTTGTTCCGCCTGGCTTCATCCCATTGTTCTCTGTTCCGTTGCTGATCCATTTTCCGATCTTTTCCATCTTATGTAGTTCTCTGAGTGCTTTCTGCAGCTCATCTTCAGTCTCACTGATTCTCTCTTCCGCTGCTGTCATCCTACTGTTGAGAGCCCCGATGTGTTTTTTCATTTCATCTACTGAGTTTTTAAGTGATAATATTTCTCTTTGCATGGTTCTCATTTCTGCTCTCATTTCCTCCCGTAGTTTATTGACTGCCCTTTCAACTGCTTCGTTTATGTTCTCCCTGTATTTTATTGGACATCTGCTCAATTTTTTCGTTGAGCTCCATAAACATCCTACCAATTTCCTCTCTGAGTTTCATTGTCAGAGTGATCATGCATATCTGTATTCTTTTTTGATTCTTCACAGTCAATTCCTTCATCTGTTCTTCGAGCTGGGGATCTGCGTTGTTTCCCATGGTGTTGTGGTGTTCAGGGATAGATTACTCTAGTGTAATTTTTTTTTTTCTTGAGGGTTTACCTACCCTTGGTGTTGATTTTCCTAGTTTTAGTAATACTTTAAGCGACGGTGTAACGCGCCCTTCTAGCCCAGCGCGCCCTTTGAGACTACCTGAGATGCAGGCAGGCCAGGGTGAGAGTTCAAAAAGGACGGTTTACTTCGGTTCCACTCGGACTTCTGGGGTTGTAGTTCCACCTTCGCCGAGACCTGGAGCTCTACCACAGCCCCAGGCGCCCGCCTGGCCAGCAGCACACCCCAGGACTACCTGGAGATGCAGGCAGGC
>JAJIBD010020977.1:0-51494 GCA_021461705.1 Cryptotis parvus
TTGAATTCTTTTTTTTAATTTTTTATTATACCACCATGAAACATACAATTACAAAGGTGTTCATAATTGGTTCTTGCTAATACAGTATTCCAGCACCCATCCCTCCACCAGTGCCCCATTTCCACCACCAATGTACCCAACCCTCCCACTCCCCCCAGGCCGCCTTAATAGCAGGTACCCCAGTTTCCTCTCATTCTCTCTTTATCTCTCTCTCTGTCTCTGCATCTCCGCCCTCTTATTTTACACATTGTGGCTAGCCCTGCAGATATTTAGAGTTTATCACTTAAGTCTCTTTGTGTATATTCAGTGGTGAGTTTTAATTTGCCATTACCATTTCCCATATTTAGTAAAACAATGGTATCTATTTATATCCTATTAATGAATGCAGTCATTCTATATCTGTCCTTATCCCTTCTGACTAATTTCACTCAGCATAATAGTCTCCATGTCCATCCATTTGCAGGTAAATTTCATAATTTCATCTTTTCTGACAGCTGCATAGTATTCCATAGTGTAGATGAACCACAGTTTCTTTAGCCAGTCCTCTGTTCTCGGGCATTTACGTTGTTTCCAGATTCTAGCTATAGTGAATAGCGCAGAGATGAATAAAGAAGTACAGATAGTGTTCCTGCTATGTGTTTTTCGGTCTCTAAGGTATATTCCCAGGAGTGCTATTGCTGGATCAAATGGGAGCTCAATATCTAGCTTTCGGAGGAATGCACATATTTTTTTCCAAAAGGGCTGGACCAGTCGGCACTCCCACCAGCAGTGGATGAGAGTCCCTTTTTCCCCATATCCACGCCAGCACCTGTTGTTCTTGCTATTTTGGATGTGTGCCAGTCTCTGTGGGGTGAGATGGTATCTCATTGTTGTTTTGATTTGCATCTCCCTGATGATTAAAGATGAAGAGCACTTTTTCATATGCCTTTTGGCCATCTCAATTTCTTCTTTTTTGGAAGCTTCTGTTCATTTCTTCTCCCCATTTTTTGATGGGGTTGGCTGTTTTTCTTCTTGTGGAGTGCTACCAGTGCCTGATATATCCTGGATATTAACCCCTTGTCAGATGGGTATTGGGTGAATATCCTTTCCCACTCTGTGGATTGTCTTTGCATCTTGGTCACCATTTCTTTTGAGGTGCAGAAGCTTTTCAATTTTATATAATCCCATTTGTTTATCATTGCTTCCATTTGCTTGGTCAGTGGTGTGTCGCTCTTTAAAGATACTTTTCGTTTGTTGTCGTAGAGCCGTTTCTCCTATGTTTTCTTCGATGTACCTTATAGATTCATGTCTGATATCGAGATCTAGAATCCATTTTGATCTGACTTTTGTGCATGGCGTTAGGAAGGAGGTCTAAGTTCATTTTTTACATGTAGCTGCCCAGTTTTCCCAGCACCATTTGTTGAAGAGGCTTTCTTTGCTCCACTTAATATTTTTTGCTCCTTAATCGAAGATTAAGTGGTTGTATATTTGTGAGTGTGTTTCAGGATACTCAGTTCTATTCCATAGGTCTACAGGTCTGTCTCTATACCAATACCACACTGTCTTAATTACAACTGCTCTGTAGTAGAGCTTAAGGTTAGGGAAAGTGATACCTCCCATCTTCTTTTTCCCAAGGATTGCTTTAGATATTCGTGGGGGTTTTATTATTCCATACAAATTTCAGGAGTGTTTGTTCAATTTCTTTGAAGAACATCATGGGTATCTTTATAGGGACCGCATTGAATCTGTATAAAGCTCTAGGGAGTATTACCATTTTGATAATGTTAATCCTTCCAATCCATGAGCAGGGAATGTGTCTCCATTTCCTCAGGTCTTCTTTATTTCCTGAAGTAATGTTTTGTAGTTTTCTTTGTAGAGATCCTTTACATTCTTTGTCAGACTGATTCCTAGGTATTTGATTTTCTGGGTGCAATTGTGAATGGGATAGTTTCTTTAATGTTCCTTTCTTCTCTTTCGCTGTTTGCATATAGGAAGGCCATTGACTTTTGGGTATTGATTTTGTACCCTGCTACTCTACTATAAGAATGTATTATTTCTAGGAGCCTCTTGGTAGAGAGGGTTTTCCAGGTATAATATCATTGGGTTTTCAGGTATAATATCATGTCATCTGCAAATAGTGATAACTTGGATTCTTCCCTTCCTATCTGGATGCCCTTAATGTCTTTTCTTCCCTGATTGCTATGGCAAGTATTTTCAGTACTATATTGAATAGAAGTGGTGAGAGCTGGCAGCCTTGTCTTGTCCCTGATCTTAAGGGGAAGGCTTTCAGTTTTTCCCCATTGAGAATGATGCTCGCTGTGGGCTTGTAGTAGATGGCCTGGATTATCTTGAGGAAGGTTCCTTCAATCCCCATTTTACGGAGAGCTTTCATCACCGAACGGGTGTTGAATCATGTCAAATGCCTTCTCTGCATCTATTGATATGATCATATGGTTTTTATTTTTTTTTTGTTGATATGATGTATTATGTTGATTGACTTGCGGATGTTGAACCATCCTTGCATTCCCGGGATGAATCCCACTTGGTGTACAATCTTTTTGATGACTCTTTGGATTCTATTTGCTAGTATTTTGTTGAAGATCTTAGCATCTGTATTCTTCAGTGAGATTGGTCTGTAGTTTTCTTTTTTTGTGACATCTTTGTCTGCTTTGGGTATCAGGGTGATATGTGCCTCGTATAAGCTATTTGGGAGTATTTCTGTTTCTTCAATTTGCCGGAAGAGCTTAAAAAGAATTGAGAGTAGGTCCTCTTTAAACGTTTTGTATAATTCACTGGTGAATCCATCTGGACCTGGGCTTTTGTGTTTGGGGGAGAATTTTGATTACCGATTCTATTTCCTTGATGGAGATAGGTTTGTTGAGGTATTCCAAATCTTCTTGTTGCAGACTTGGGAAGCTATAGGAATTCAGGAATTTGTCCATTTCTTCTAGGTTCTCTTGTTTCGTGGCGTACAGGCTCTCATAGTAATCTCTGATGATCTTTTGAATTTCTGTGTTTTCAGTTGTGATGTCCTCGTTTTCATTTCTGATTCTATTTATTTGGGTTCTCTCTTTTCCTTTTCTTACAAGTCTTGCAAGTGGTTTGTCAATCTTGTTTATTTTTTCAAAGAACCAGCTTTTTGGTTTCGTGGATCTTCTGGATTGTTTTTTGATATTCCATCTCATTGATTTCTGCTCTAAGTTTTATTATTTCTTTCTTTCTGCTTGGGTTGGGCTCCATTTGTTGTTCACTCTCTAAGATCTGAAGTTGGGAAGTCAGACTGTTTATGATGGCCTTTTCTTCTTTTCTGATGAATGCCTGAAGAGCTATGAACTTGCCTCTTAACACTGCTTTTGCTGTATCCCACAAGTTCTGGTAATTCGTGTCTTCAGTCTCATTTGTTTCAAGGAATCTTTGGATTTCCTCTTTGATTTCTTTTATGACTTGCTGGTTGTTCAGCAGTGAGCTGTTTAGTTTCCAGGTACTTGGTATTGGTCTCCGTTTTTGTGTACAATTAACTTCTATTTTCAGTGCATCATGGTCTGAAAAATAGTTGGCACAATTTCGATCTTCTTGATTTTATGGAGGTATGATTTATGGCTCAGCATGTGATCTATTTTGGAGTATGTTCCATGTTCACTGGAGAAGAAAGTGTATTCAGCTTTTTGGGGATGAAATGTCCTGTATATGTCTACCAGCCCTCTTTCTTCCATCTCTTCTTTTAGGGCCAGTATTTCCTTGGTAAGTTTCAATCTTATTGATCTATCCAGGGTTGATAGAGCAGTGTTGAAGTCTCCAACTACAATTTTGTTGCTGTCAAAGTCTTCTTTAAGTCTATTAGTAGTTGTTTTAGGTATTTTGCTGGCCCCTCGTTGGGTGCATATATGTTTAATAGCGTGATTTCTTCCTGATATATGCATCCTTTGACTATTAACAAGTGACCTTCACTGTCCCTTCTGACCTTCTTCAGCCTGGAAGTCTCTGTCGTCAGATACCAGTATGCTACCCCAGCCTTTTTGGATGGGTTGTTTGAGTGAAGAATTGTTTTCCAGCCTTTTATTTTGAGCCTGTCTTTGCTCCGATTGTTCAGGTGTGTTTCTTGAAGGCAGCAGAATGTCGGATTCAATTTTGTGATCCATTTTGCCACTCTGTGTCTCATAACTGGTGCATTTAGACCGTTGACATTGAGAGATATTATTGTCATGGGATTTTGTGCCATCTTTCTGTATAGGTTGGTTGTTCTTTTGGGTTATGTCTTGTCTTATAGTAGATCATTCAGTCCTGCTTTTAAGGTTGGTTTTGATTTTACAAAGTTCCTAAGCTTATCCAAGAAGTTGTATATCTGTCCTTCAAATCTGAGTGAGAGTTTAGCTGGATAAAGAATTCTTGGTGAGGCGTTCATTTCATTAAGTTTTTTTACTATATCCCACCACTGCCTTCGGGCTTGGAGGGTGTCTTCTGAGAAGTCTGCTGAAAGTCGAATGGATGCTCCTTTGTATACAATTTCCTTCTTTGATCTTGCTGCCTGAAGAATTCTGTCTCTGTCTATGGCATCCATTACTTTGACTAGGATGTGTCTTGGGTCTTTCTATTGGGGTCTCTTCTTGCTGGTAACCATCGGGTTTCTTGGATCTGGATGCCTTCATCTTTTAACTCTGGGAACTTTTCAGTCAGGATGTTTTTAACTGTTTTAATTTCCTTGGGGTTACTTTCCTGTCCCTCTGGGACTCAGATGATCTTATGTTGTCCCGCCTGGCTTCATCCCATTGTTCTCTGTTCTGTTGCTGATTCATTTTCCGATCTTTTCCCATCTTATATAGTTCTCTGAGTGCTTTCTGCAGCTCATCTTCAGTCTCACTGATTCTCTCTTCCGCTGCTGTCATCCTACTGTTGAGAGCCCCGATTGTGTTTTTTTCATTTCATCTATTGAGTTTTTAAGCGATAATATTTCTATTTGCATGGTTCTCATTTCTGCTCTCATTTCCTCCCGTAGTTTATTGACTGCCCTTTCAACTGCTTCGCTTATGGTCTCCTGTATTTTATTGGACATCTGCTCAATTTTTTCGTTGAGCTCCTTAAACATCCTACCAATTTCTTCTCTAATTTCATTGTCAGAGTGATCATGCACATCTGTATTCTTTTTGATTCTTCACAGTCGATTCCTTCATCTGTTCTTCGAGCTGGGGTTCTGCGTTGTTTTCCCATGGTGTTGTGGTGTTCAGGGATAGATTCCTCTAGTGTACTGTTTCTTTTTTCTTGAGGGTATTACCTTCCCTTGGTGTTGAATTTCCTA
This sequence comes from Cryptotis parvus, assembly GCA_021461705.1. Taxonomy (NCBI): domain Eukaryota; kingdom Metazoa; phylum Chordata; class Mammalia; order Eulipotyphla; family Soricidae; genus Cryptotis; species Cryptotis parvus. The sequence continues at coordinate 5,273 of JAJIBD010020977.1, forward strand.
GTTTTAGTTTTAATAAGCGGCCACGTAGAGGGCCGCCCGCCAGCCAGCCACACACCCCAGGGAGTCTACCTGAGATGCAGACATGCCGGTGTGAGAGTTCAAAATGACGGTTTACTTCCAGTTCCGCTCGGGCTTCTCGGGTTTGTAGTTCCACCTTCTGCCAAGACCTGGGGCTCCACCACAGCCCCAGGCGCCCACCTGGCCAGCCGCACACCCCAGGGACTCTACCTGAGATGCAGACAGGCCGGTGTGAGAGTTCAAAATCTAATTTGAATTCTTAATTTTGAATTCTTAATACTTCAGTAAAGTGATCTATGCACATAATTTCCACTTACTATTAAATTTGTAAAATGTGATTTTCTCAAAACGTTTTGGAAAATAATTTAAGAAATGGTCAAAACACAGTTCACTGTGATAATCTTTCACTAAGACTCAATATTGTAGCTGATGCTTACTCTAAGGGTGAGGTTCTTAAACTACCCTATGTAGAGCAACGTTATATTATTTGGCCTGGAATAATAATTTCTTTACTCTGTCCCATTACTTAATTGAAGCTGAAAAAATATATTATTAAAATTTTCAAAGGGCAATTATTCCTATAGATTTCCATTATCTTGTATTTGTTATTACCTTTCAAGTAAGTTTAGTTTACATAACTATTTGGCACATGTCTCTTATTAGCATTAATGACTCATTTTTATTTCCATATTAATTTAAAATCCTATGTAAAGAACTCAGCCATTCTCCTAGTTTAGAAAAAAAATACATGAACTCTTTCCTTGTTTTAGGAAGTTACTTCTTAAATTTGTATTTCAAAGAATGACTTTTCAGTTCTAAAATTGAGGGGAAGAATTTATTAAATTGTCAGAAATAGAAGCTTGCATTTAAGCAGCAAGCTGGCAGGCCTGACTGGCATAAGATACTAGCTATATCTAAAAGAGATTTACCAGGTCTCTAAAACCCTGGCAGAGTTCTACAATGGAAATGGACCTTACTGAAGCCACAGTTTTACCTTATTATTATTTATTTTGTTTTATCTTAGGATTTTTATGTTTTAGAAAATTCAGAAGAGTACAGTAGCCTTTAAAGCCTTGGAGATTTTCTGAAAGCATTATCAATTGTAAAATGAAGGCCATATCTGCACTATGTCATGATTTGGTCTTGAGTTTTTTCCCCTAAGTCTAGCCACACTATTATATACATTTTTTTGAAAAATATAAACAGAATAAAGTAAGAATGAAAGTCCCTCTAAACGCTCAGATTCACAAACACTCCTCAAAATAATAAAAGGTACCATGAACAATGCAGTGTGCATGAGAAGATATGCAAAATAATGCCTCACTACTGAGAGACGAAATACATTTTAGACTCGTTCTCAGTTCTCCAGCAAAGGCACAACCTTTGTGTTAGCTAGTCCAACAAGATTACTGGTACAAAAAAGTTTCTACTTTGAGTCTACTCTGGGTTCAATCCTCCAGAGTTCTTCAGAGTACTGACATACATTTTCCTCACCATATTCTTTAAAGAAAATAACAAACAGATGTAGCCTGAGTGGTCGGTTGTGTGAGAGAAAAAATTCATATTATTCCATTTTACAATTTTTTAGTAAACATTCACATTTCAAGAGGTCAGTGGGAGGAGCTGGATCAATACTTGCATCGGTCATTTGCCTTTCACACAGTCAAACTGGGTCATATTTCCCATATGCTTCCTGAAGCCTGCTCTGTGCCTACCACACCAGTTAGTATGGCTCCAAAACAGAAGCAAAAAAAAATATAATAAAAGAAAATAAAACTAAAGGATTTTAAAGGGAGTCGAGCGAGAGGAAGGGAGCTTTAAGGAGAGCACACCAAGGTGACACACACTGCCTGCAGACAGGCCAGACCAGTCACATTTCACAGAAGGTATTTCTCTGCCTCATCACGAGGCCCAGGAGGAGGACAGGGTTGGGATAGGAAAGAGTATGGGCTGTGCTTAAGAGAAAGAGTGCACTAGAAGTGTTGATGACTTGAATAATAGTGCACTAAGCCAAGGTCAATGTACCATAGGAAATCTCGTCTCTGTGGCTTGTCAAATTTAAATCATATCTTTTGGTTCCACTGCTGCTCTTGGGGCTAATCAACAAAGAAAATCAAAGTGACAGGTCCAGAAAGATCTTTATCAATAAGTTGGAAACTTGGATGACTCCTAGACTCACATCCAAAAGAAGAGTATTTACCTACATGGTAAAAAGAAGACAGGAAAGAATTTTTTTTAGGAGTGAAGGGTTATAGGTTGTTGAGTAGTTGAACGCTAATCAATAAACTATCTTGTAGAATGGTTTATTGAGACATATTCCAAATGCATCTGCAAATTTAAACAAAGATTTTTTATAAATGATTTTCTTCCTGACAATAGGCATTTGAGGGAAGGACAAGATAAGAGAAACACTTCAGTCATTCTCAAAAACACCTGCCCAGAACACTTTCACGATTTTAAATTTTAAGTACAACTTAGTTTCTTTGGCTTGATTTCAATTCCAACCCATTTTCAAAATGCTTCCATAAATCTCATTGATCTTTATGAAGTTAACATCTGGTTCTTTGAAATTCTGTGCAATACAACAAAATCATCTATGGTGTCTCAAGGGGACCTCCTTTAACTTTTTTTTCGTTTATGCCACCTATAACGAGGAAAATGATTTCCAGGATGTTAACATTTGTTCATCTTCAGACAGTTACTGTGCGAAATTGAATATCTCTGCATGAAAATATATTTGCAAAGTGAAATCAAGACAGAAACAAAAAATCACTTTATTCCATAGTCCAATTGATAGAACTCCCAAGTTGCAGGTAAGATACAGGAGTCCTCCTTTCTGCTATATTTCTGATTTTGATTTTAACTAATAAACCCATATAATATCGAAAATAGATTATTGATATGACTATACTCTCAATTCTGCTCCATTCTTAGCAGTAATTTATTTATTTTAATTTCTTTTATGTTTTCTTTATGAAATGTCATCCTGGATAATATCAGTTTTAATAAATGACCCTGGGGATAACTGGCACTGTGAAAGTTTCTAAATGAAGAAAACTGCAATTGTTCTAAGTATAGAAAGAACTGATTACATTATTTTTGCATGTCTTCATTCAAATTAAGCAAATATTTAAATTGTTAATCATCAATGGAATCTTAATGAGGTCATTTGCCTATATTGCTTTTTTTATATTCTCAATTCAGTTCACTCAGGTGATACAAATACTTATAAGAGTAAAACACATATATTTGAAGTTTTGATTTGATGTCAGTGGTTAATTTTCCCTCTAAAATTATTGTAGTTATCTTCAGTGTGCGTGAGTGTAAATTTCACTTATTTGTGGCTCAGTAACTCCGGTTTCAGTTTCCTACCCAGAGCTACAAAATCACTTTCAAGAGTACCATATAAGTAAATTAAGCTATCAAATCATCAAGCTGAGAATGTCACACCCAGGAGGGTACTTCAATGCTTATAGCAGCTACTTTGGGGCTTCAACAAAAATTTCCCAAAGCTGAAAGCATTCTCAAGCTTAGAGATTTCATGGAACATAAACCTTTACTTCAAAAATAAACTTTGTGTTTTGAAAACAAACCATTTATTGTTTGTATAAAATGTCCTGGAATTTGTTAAGAAACAATTTAATGACTAGCTTATAAAAAATACTGTGGGACAATGATTACAAATTTAACCTTTACTTTAAAATAACAGAAGCAACTTGCTCCTTTTATTTTAATGTTAGTTTCACAGATTGACTGACTGATCACACAGATCACCTAGTGAACAAAATTATTTTAGGATCTGTTTATGTATATATATATATATATATATTTTCATGCATTTTAGCTCCTTCCCAAATCTAGGAAGTCTTAAAGAAGATGTGCATGAGGGAATGTGAACTTTAAAAAAAGAAAGTACTTTTATCTGCAGATGATTTAGAAAGAGTATCTAAATCTATGTTTCATAAAGCAGAAAACTTGACTTGCAATATGGAGACTGTTGTTCATAATATAAGCACAATTTTACCAGCTTTAACAATAAGAATTTGCCTTTAAATTAGGGCGATCAATGATTTGTATTAACATTTATATAGTCTATGCCTTTGTCATAAAAAATTAGGAATTTTTAAAGCTGTGCAGAGACTCTAAATACTGTAAGTCCTTTTTCATAACCAACAAGAGTATTAATATAGGGGTTAATATAAAATTTCTAAAATTATAATTAAAGAGAAACAATGAATATATAAATATCCTTCTTTGGACAGAAATACTCACGTTAGATCACTTTATTGATTGAAAAATTAGTACTGGATGTTGATTTTTCTTTTTTTTTTGTTTTTGATTTTTGAGCCATAACTGACAGTGCTTACTTCCAACTCTGTCCTCAGGGAACTTCTGGCGGTACTCAGGGGACCATATGAGATGCTTGGAATGGGACCCATGACAGGCATATGCAATGTTAGTGCCTTCCCTGCTGTTCTACGCTCTGGCTATAAGGACATCAATTTTTTTTGAGGAAATTTATAATTTGTGACTATTCTTTTAAACAAAATGGTTCAGTTCTGTTGCTGCTCAGTGGAACCAACTGAACAGAAGGCAAGGTAATAAATAGGTCAAGAAAAACCTTGAATATTAATAAGCCAACAATTTGGAACCATCATTTTCACTTCTAGAAAGCCAACTTATTTCTATGGTTGCAAGAAAATATTTGTATAGGAAGGAAACATTTCAGACTAGTGAGTGCCTAATGTCTCAGGCCTCTCGAAAGCATACCTGAGTATATTTTTAAACTTAAACGAATATTTTCAATTAAGAGTTAAATCTATACACATTTTTCCTTCTAAATACCTCTGGTGGAAGTACAAGAAATCTTTTTTCTTTAATTTCTCAACAACTGCAATTCTGAGGAATTTGCTGGTTTAATTTTGAGATCTAGCTCCAATCAAAATTTGTTCTGGCTTAATTCTATAAAAGTAGATTTCAATCTCATTTCCTGTAGTTCTAGACAGTACAGATAGAAGGTTGAATAACAAACACAGCAGTGTTGACCCTAGGCTAATATTTTCTTTCTGAGGGACCCCTCAAGTTGATCTTGAGAAATATATAATTTTTCAAGACAAACACTGAGGTGGACAAAGTTAAACAGACAAGAAAATCTTTATTAAGGTTGGAAGACTGTCGCAAGTGCTGGGGAGTAGGCAGTTGGGGTAGAGAACGGAGCACTGTGACAATAATAATTGGAAATGATCACTCTAGATAAGAACTGTGTGCTGCAAGTTGGTAAAGATCAAACACGCTAACTTCTCACTACCTATATTCCTAACCATTATGCCTAAAGGAGTGAAAGACAGAGAGGCAGAGAAAGAGACAGTGAGAGGGAGAGAGACAGAGACAGAGGCAGAGAGAGACAGAGACAGAGACAGAGAGAAGAAAAGTACCTGCCATAAAGTCAGACTGGTTGTGGTAGGGTGGGGGGGCTTGGAGGGTGAGAGGAAAACTGGGGACTTTGTTGGTAAGAAAAGTACTGCAGCTTTGAACTCATGGTGGTTCAATTAAAAAATATTAAGTATTTTAAAAGTACAATTGGCAATTGAAATTGCAAAATTTTTAAGTATATATCCAGATGATGTGATATAACAACAACAAGGTTATTTAAAATACCACCTCTGGGGCCAGAGCGCTAGTACAGTGGATAGGACATTTGCCTTGCATACAGCCAAACAGGTTCCATCCCTGGCATCCCATATGGTCCACCAAGCACCCTCTGGAGTAATTCATGAGGGAAGAGTCAAGGGTCACCCCAGAGTATCACTAACTATGACCCAAAAAAGAAATAAAAAAGAGTAGTTGCTTTATTGTATGTGAGAATGACTAAGTGTTTCAATCAGTAAACTTCATATGCACACAAAAAATTATTAACTATAATTTCCATGCTGGGAATGAGATTCTCAGAAGTTGATTACTTCATTAGCATAAATTTATTAAATATTTTACTTTTTTCCAACCTCTCAGCATTTGCCATATCCTTCACATTCTACTGTTCCTGAATCTGTTTTTATTTTTCACTACCATATCAGACAGGTGATGTCATTACCACTCCACTTGCTCTTCCCCAACAATCCCTCTTTCCCTCTGCTCTCTCTCTCTCTTTCTCTCCCCTATTCCATCCAGTTTAATTCATGTTTTCCATAAAATAAGGGTTTCCTTATTTACATTTTTAGGAAGGGTACCACCCACATGGTAGAGCCTGGCAAGCTACCTGTGTTGTATTTGATATGCCAAAAACCAGTAACAGTTATAGACCTCATTCCCATGACCTGAAGGAATGGTTTGAGGCTCTTCATGTTCCTGGAATGAGCAGATGACCTTAGGCTACACTAGCTCATGACAGGACATGTGGAGATGTTACTGGTGCCTGCTCGAGCAAATCGATGAACAGTGGGAAGACAAGTGATACAAGTGATACACCCAGAACTTATCAGAGAATACTCCTTGTTCTGTGCTCAGGGATCTTGCCTGACAGTGCTCATGGATCATGTGAACTACTAGGGATAAAAACTGAGTTTGCGACTTGCAAGGCAAGCATCATTCCTGATGGACGATTTCTCTGACTTTCCTTGTTTTTTCTTAAAGGCAGGATAGTATTACTTTTTTTTATCCATTCATCTATCAGGGAACACTTTACATGTTTCTTTGTCTTCCAATTATAAATATTGCTTCAATGCATTAAGGGGTTTAACTATTTGAGATAAATATTTTATTTTTTCTTTGGAAAAACACTGGATTGCTAGAACTATGAATTTATGATAATTTTTTTTTAATTTTGTGAGAAACTGAAATTGTCTCCCCACCCAAATTAACAGCAACTTTCAAAATGAAAGACAATAAACATTCATGCCAGTATTTTTCCAGTATGTATAGTTTCCCTTATCTTTCTTAAACATGTTTACATGTTCCCTTATCTTTCTTAAACATGTAGAATTAATACAAAACCTTTGCTTAGATTTGCAAACACAATAGAGTATCCCTCAGAGGACCTTTGTCTACAAAGGAATTTATTGACCACCTGTGTGAAATCAGTCAAAGATCAATATCAGACAAGGAAAACTGCTCTTGTCCCAAAGATAAGTGCAGTTTGTTCTCAGTTTATACTTGTCCTAAAGTACAACATGCAGAGTACCTTAGGGGAGGAGTTTGTGAGGGATTTCATTGTTTATTCTGGAAAGCACTAGCCAATGTCCACTCTTCCTAAAACCATGCCTCTGCTGCAGACAGGAAGGTTGGGTTGCACTAGTAATTATATAGAAGGAAACATTGTCTAAGAAAGACCCAAACCAGCCCAGAGGAATGAAGGCCTTAGACACAAATAACCCATCTCAGGATCCCAAAAACCATTGAAATGCAGAATTCAGGCCAGGTAAACATAAGACACCCTAAGAAAATTGGTAGCTAGACTCTAGGGAGGAGAGACTTCACCCTGTAACTAAGGCCAAGAAAAGAACATTAAAAGTATAAACTTCTCCAAATCACCCTAGCAATGGCCTGGAGAAAGAGAAAAGTTTTTACTGTATATAAACTAACTCAGCAGAGAAAAAGGGGCTTTGGCTTCTTTCCTATTTCGCTTTTTTTTTCTGTTAGATTGCCTTTCTTTTTCTTTCATTTTACAGGTGTTTTTTTGTTTTGTTTATTTATTTTTATTAATCTTTTTATTATACCAACATGAGACATACAATTACAAAGATTTCATGTTTGGGTTTCAGTAATACAGTGTTTCAGCACCCATCCCTCCACCAGTTCCCATTTCCAACCACCAATGTCCCCTGATTCTCTTGCCCTCCCCCACCTGCCTCTATAGCAGGTACTTTTGCCCTCTCTTCTCTCTCTTTCTCTCTTTTTCTCTCTCTCCTCTCTCTTCTTCCTTCTCTTACACATTCTGACTGCAGTACATATATTTAAAGGTTATCATGTATATCCCTTTGTCTACATTCAATGCTTACTTCTAGGTTGGTCGTCTCCTATTTCTATAGAAATGGAAGAAGGGATTGACAGTGGAAAGAAGTTGTAAGACAACAGCATTAGAGCTTCCCCCTGCTCCTCACATAATCGTTCATGTTTCCTTGGTCTTTGTCTGTCTCTCAATCCTAAGAGCTGGTTAATGAAACCTAAGAGATCTATTTTGTAGATCCTGATATATACATATCTCTGCTGTTTTTGTTTTGCTTCTGGTTAGAACTGTTAGCTTCTGGACACAGTGTTTATCATCTAAGATAATGTGGGTAAAGGAAATTATTTTGAAATGCAGAGGTCTAGTTTAAAACACCAGATCTCTGAAGTTATAAAACTGAAAGTCAAATTTTAGCCTACCTGTGTTAATAACAGGATTTTGGCCAAGTTTTCTAAAAGAGTAACTGACATATTTTTTTTAATTAATAAAAAACAAAACAAAGTCAGTTATGTTAAGACTAAGAAATTTTAAGTTTCTGGTTAGATTAACTTGATGCTTCAGAAGTAAAAGATGACAACAAATGATAGAACCTCTCCAAATGTTTGTTCTCTGAAAGTTTTAGTTAACTTCAATCCTTAGAGGTATTTAGTGAGCAAAGAAAGGATTGCTATAGGCAAGATAATGCTTCCAGATTAACTGGAATTAGGACTCCACCCCTGATTAAAACTAAAGCCATAAATATAAGTCTTAGCAAAATTTCAGAATCTATTTTGAAAGTGGGTCTTAAATTGCTTCCTGAATACCAAGGGAAATCAAGATGTACTAAGTTTAGTAACTCATTGAACACTTTTAGAACTAGGGGTTTGAACTTAAGTTTAGAACTGAAGGTTTATTTTTAAAGTTTTAGAAAACTTTCTCACTTTTAAATATGCAAAGAGTCTAGGTGTGTACTTTAAATAATAGGTATAATTGATGGAGATACCCTTGTTAAGGGAAAAGAAATTTCATCTTAAAATGAAACTGGCTGGTTGTGAAATGGAGTGAGCCTGAATCTGAAAAAAAGTAAATGAGTAAGGATTGCTTTTAAGAAGATAAACTATAGTCAAGCTGAATAGAATTCATGAATTGTTATAATGGCATTAATATTAAGTTCTAATCTGTGCTTTAAGCCTTATGATAACACCTAAACTCTCAGAAATATTCTGAATAGTTATCGAAACTTTGAGGAGACTGACAAAATTGAGTTAACTTCCTTGTCAATTGCATTCCTTTAAAGATTGCTCCAATGCCCTGTGTTCAGAAGTCGTCAAAGAGTAGATTTAGATACTCCATAATACAGATTTTCCATGGAAATTAATATAAAATTGCAGTGCTTTCAAGGTAAAAATGGACATTTAAACATTGCAGGTGATAGAGATTTTTCTACATTGAACTAAGTACTATTAAGTATGAATATGACTTTGACTTATAGAAATTGGTAAATTATATCTTATTTTAAGTGGAGCTGAAACATTTGTTTTTTCTCTTCTTTAGAATTTAGACACTTCACAAGTTTTAATATTTCATGGCAACACGTTCTCTGCATAAAAACAGTAAGAGACTTTCTCTTTGTACTAGATTTAGGAATAGATTAAATTGCTAAGGATTTGTCTGGAATGTCTGACACAAACTGCTTTGAAATTTAGATTAACTTCAAGATTAAACGAACAGTTTAATGCTTTGTCTAAAGGATTCTAGTCATTGGCAGGGTGATGAAACAGTCTTCTTCAAGAACCAAGAATCCCAGGACATTTTGTACCCTCAGATATTGAATAATTCACACCCAAAACAAGTGTTGCAGGTGGTCCCTGATGGCATATATAATATATTTTTAAAATTAAATTCTGCCCCTTTGTCATATCAACTTAATAATTTAAGTTTAAACTGCACAGAGATTGACATTTCATCTTGACACTCAAAATGTGATTGTCCTTCTTAGGACCCAGATGGAGCCAAAGGGGGTTTTCATGCCACCCCAGTTTTAACATGGGAGAGCACAAATGACCACAAGTGAGGTAGCAATAGTTGGACCATAATAATATTAAAATATTAAAGCTGTGATGGAAATGCATAACCAGAACACAGAATTTTATTGAAAAAGGAAAAATATCAACACTATATTTTTTTTTCAATTAATGCCTTTTTCCCTGCCCCTTAATTAGGTGTTGCAGGTGTGGCTGTAGTGCCTGGCTACGTCAGCAGGTGGCAGATAGGAGACAGACTTGTCTAAAATCCCCAGGGCTCTGCCCTGTGGGTGCTGGATGATTGATAGTCTGACATAGAAAAGACTGGGCCCCTGGGACGAACCCAGTGCCATCGCAGAGCCTGGCAAGCTACCCCTGATGTATTCAATATGCCAAAAAAGTAACAATAATGGACCTCATTCCCAATGAATGGAGTCCTTACTGGGGTCTGCTCGAGCAAATCGATGAACAATGAGAATACAAGTGATACAAGTGACATTTTGTCCAAAATTTAGAAGGGCAATTCTTAATTAGAAAGTGCTAGACCAAAAAAGGAAAGAGAGAGAGAGAGAGACAGACAGAGATATAGAGAGACAGAAAGAGAGACAGAGAGAGCTAGACAGAGTTAGAGACAAAGACACAGAAAGAGAGAGAGAGAGAAAGAAGAGAGAGAGAAAGAGAAAGAACTAAAGTGTCAGCCACAGAGGCAGGTGGTGGGGGAGGGGAAGAAGGGAAACTGGGAACACTGGTGGTGGGAAATGTACACTTGTGAAGAGATTGGAGTTGGTTTATTTTATAACTGAAACCCAATCATGGGTTAAAAAATAACCTGTGACTTTTTATTGAATCACTGTGATTCAATAAAAAATTAAAATAAATATATGTTCAGATAGATGATAGGTAGGTAGGGAGGTAGGTAGGTAGATAGATAGATGATAGATAGATAGATGATAGATAGATAGATAGATAGATAGATAGATAGATAGATAGATAGATAGATAGATAGATAGATTAGATAGATTAGATAGATAGATAGATAGATAGATAGATAGATAGATAGATAGATAGATAGATAGATAGATAGATAGATAGATAGATAGATAGATAGATAGATAGATAGATAGATAGATAGATAGATAGATAGATAGATAGATAGATAGATAGATAGATAGATAGATAGATAGATAGATAGATAGATAGATAGATAGAGTGAGTGAGCGAGATGTGAAGGAAGAAGAGAACGGCATGGAATGCCTTCAAGGGCATCGAAGAAATAGCTAAAAGGACAAAGAACCTCCAGCTCCGGGCACATCTCTTCGACTCCACCTTTCTCCCTGCATTAGCATACGCCTCAGAGATATGGGCCCTATTAAAGCAGGATAAGAATGCTATTCGGGTCTCCCAGAGAGGAATCGAAAGAACTATGCTTGGAATATCACGCCTCACTCAAGTGAGAGAAGAAATCCGGAGTTCTAACCTCCATCACTGTCACTATTCCAGAATCAGGGATGCTGTCTCGTTTGCCAAGGCATCGAAAATCAGATGAGCTGGACATGTAATACGATTAGGAGACGACCGATGGACTAGCGTTACCAACTGGATCCCACGGGATGTCAAAAGATCACGTGGCCGCTCACTTACAAGATGGTCAGACTTCCCTGTCAAGACCCTGAAGGAACGGTTTGAGGCTCTTCATGTTCCTGAATCAACCAGATGCCATTGAGCTACATTGGCACGTGATAGGGTCCAATGGAAATTTTACTGGTGCCCGCTTGAGCAAATCAATGAAAAATGGGATTCAAGTGATCAAGTGATCAAGTGATGACTCCAGACTCCTGTTGGGACAGCACTAATCAGAAAAAGAATGCTTGCTAAGAAAGGAAAGTGATATGAGCCCTGAGCTCCAAAAGGCGGTTTAAGCTCAATTTAAAGTTTCAAATGAAACAAAAATCTGTTTTTACTGTGCTTATGAAAATAACTGGCCACATTCCTATAAAGCCAATATAACTTGTTACATAATTCTTACTAGTTTAGTATTGAAGGTATAAAAATGTCTTTCAACATAACATGCCTTCTTGTGAAGTCAGATATCATTCTTAATTTGTTAAGTGTTTGCATGTGACCTACAACAAATCCTGGATATTTTTATATCTTTATGATATGTAATATATATTTATGATATAATATTACCATGGAATGGTTTAAGGCTCTTTATGTTCCTGGAGCAAGCAGATGCCCTTGGACTCTACTAGCATGAGACAGGACATATGAGATGTTACTTGTACCCACTCGAGCAAATCGATGATGAACTGGAAGACAGTGATACAGTGATACAGTGATGATATAATATATTTGTATATTTATATGTGACATTGTGTTTAGCATTTCAGTATTTCCTAGTCAAGTCCCTGTTAATCAACTTGTTTTGATTAACAAATCAGATAGTTCCCTTCTAAACAGTATGCAAGCTAAATGGGGAATATGACCACAGAGATTATGGGCAATTGTACTGTTTTTCTGAAGATGGAGACAACAGAAGTGCTGTAAATTCAGAAAAACCTGATATAGATTTTTTGACTATCACTATCACTATCACTATCCTCCCATTGATCATCTATTTGCTCTAGCGGGCACCAGTAATATCTCCATATGCCCTGTCTCATGCTAGTAGAGTCCAAGGGCATCTGCTCGCTCCAGAACATAAAGAGCCTCAAACCATTATATTAGGTCATGGGAATGTTACTGGTATTTTTTATAATTGTTACTGGTATTTGGCATATCAAATACAACATGGGCAGCTTTCCAACTCTCTAAATGAACTGACCTCCCTTCAGGGCTACAATACTGGTTTCATAAAGCAGTTGGATAAAGAACATGAACCTATGGAATCTTCCTTCCTTCCTTCCTTCCTTCCTTCCTTCCTTCCTTCCTTCCTTCCTTCCTTCCTTCCTTCCTTCCTTCCTTCCTTCCTTCCTTTCCTTCCTTCCTTCCTTCCTTCCTTCTTCCTTCCTTCCCCTCCTTCCTTTTCTTGTCCTTCCTTTTGCCCCTCCCTCCTTGCTTGCCTCCCTCCCTAACTCCCTCCCTCCTTCCCTTCCTTCCTTCTCTCCTTTTTAGTTGAGTAGGAATAGAATCACATTTTTATAGCTACAGAAACACCATATTTTCCCATTATGCCTATACTAATTTTCATTCCAATTCTAAGGGAGAAGGAAAAATCTCCCTCCACCACTCTGATTTTTTTCAAGTTGTCTGAGGACTATAAAAAATATTAAATTTGTAGGGAAAATTAATTTAACATGTATAAGAACTTGGATCCTAAAGTTATTGAGTATAAAATAGGGAATATAAATCCCAATCAGAGTAAATGAGATACAGATAAGAGATTAAGAGAAAACTGAGGAAGAGTAACATAATGAAGACCCAGATCATCTGAAATTTTGTGTTTGCCAAACACACTCCCACAGGCACCTCCATGTCAACTCATATCCCAGCTCTACAGATCCTACAGTTCCTGGACCCCACAAAACCTCTAAATTCCACAATACTGGTATTCCAGTAGAAGCACACCAAATTAGATGGGCAAGTAACAAAGGAGAGAACTAAACTCAGCAATCAGACAGAGGACTCCACTAGCACCAGCTTAATAAACCCTGAGACAAGGGCTGAACAGCCCCTGTGGTGAACTATAAGAGTTTTCACAAATTTTCTCTTACTGAAATATTTTTTGATAATTCCATTAGCCATTTAATGTAACAAGCAATATAAAATAAATTATTGTGTGCCTGCTTAGGGGACAGGCTTGGAGAGTTGTTGGAAAAATGAGGCAATAGTGGAGGGAAGGTAACTCTCATGGGGGACATCAGAAGTAGTTAACAATTGCATTACAAAAAACTTTGTAAACCATGGTGTTTATATAGAGTATTTATTAAAAATGTATATTCAGTTGGCAAAATCACGTCTCATAAACTTCAGCCATAGTAGAAATATGATTTGTTTGTGACCCTTTGGTACCAGTCATCAGTCTACAATTCATGGTCTACCTGGGCTCCTTTGCTTCTCCTCTCCTATTCCTTCACTTTGATTATGCTCTCTGGCCCCACACCCCACGTTCAGTAATCCTTGAAAAAATTTGTGCCTCAGTGCTTTTAGAAATATTAGTTGTTCTTCTCTATACGTTGTTTGTTTCTCAGATGCTAGCACATGGAACTCTAAACCTCTTTTGGTCTACTATATCTTACCTTTTCATTGAGGTCATCCTAACACCTCTACTTAAAGTGCAAAGCACTTTATCTTCTCACCTTTAACCGTTCCAGAGCACTTCCACTTGTTCTTTCTTTGAGGCTTTTTATCGCCTTCTAAAATCCACTTATTCACTAACTTGGATGTTTATGATGTATTTCCTGTTATTCCCTTCTCAAACAAATTTTTGTCAAGTCTAAAACTCTGTCTTATTTTTATTGCTGTTCTGTACAAAAGATTCTGGCAAATGTTGCTCATTAAATGTTTAATACATAAATGAGTGAGTTCCAATTCTCTGCCTTTAGCATAATGTGAAAGATTTTGTGAATTATCAAAATACCTGATTATTTTATTTTTAGTTAAATCAATTTTAATTCAACAAATGTTATAAATGTACCCCCAATCAAAAACTTTTCAAAATATGATAGAAATTGCCTGCCTTAATTGTAACATACATGAACATTTATTATAAGTCCAAAAATAAGGTGATTGTAAGTTGGAGTCCCATTATCAAAAATATAAATGCACATATTTTGTTTTGAGGCCACAATCATCTGTGTTCAGAGCTTGCTGCTGCCTCTTTGCTCAGGGATCAGTGTTTGCAGTTATTTGAGACCACACAGACTTTGGGGATTCAACCCAAGTGGGCTACATGAAAAGCAAGTGCCTTGCCCATGGTACTAAAATTGAAAAGTATATTAAACCCTCCAGACTTATTGAGCTAAAGATAATGACATAATTTCTTTCTCAATGGTCTATCTCTGCATATTGACAAACTAGAATTTTTTACTGTTTTTTAGTACTCAATTTAAAATATCCTTTGAGATATCATGATTTTCAGTTATGCTAATGATAGGTTTGATGCATATAGTATTGTAATACCACACTTTCCACCATTAATACCCAAGAGTTCGCTATGTCAGAGCTTCTTTATCCATCTTGCAGAATGTCAAAGGCATGGAAGGAACCTACTTTATATATAAGAAAAATATATGTTAGAACTACAATGATTTGTTATTAACTTTCCTCACATAAAGTAAAACTTAAATCTTTAATGAGAAAAAATTAATGCAGCTATACCAATTCTATTAAACATTTGCTAAGCTTGAACTTGGATTCTAATGTAGTAATAATCTCCTCAATTTTGATGACTCAAGTTGTCAACTTCATGTGTAACAAAATAATGTTTATACATGAGACAATTATAGCTGGCACTGAGGATTTATCAGTAGTCAGTGTTGAGCTATGGAAACAGAACATTGCAGTTATTTTACAAAACTATTAATATTTTAGGTCCTTACTGTTACCAAGAAACTGGTCTAACTTTTATGTTGCTCTTTGAGTTATTGCATGTAAAATTAGCATGAAAAACTTCAGGTGTTTAGTAGGTTATAGTTATTGTTTAACAGCTTTAAGAAGATAATTTTGCATTTCCACATGTCTTATCTTGAGGCCTAACCTTGGTTCTTCACTGTATTTCACCTTTAATACTGTCCCAGTACGCTCAGTTCTTTCTCATTGGTCTATCTAGCTCAGCACTTGGTTCCTTTGCATTCTGTTGGTTGCCCCATGTTATTCATGTTAGACTCTTGTTGATATTCTGTGTTCTGACTCTCCTTGCTGGCATTTGCTGATTTTTTTTCCATTTGACTTTCTTTAGCTCTCTGGCCATGCACATGTAGGAAAGAACTGCTATTTTCTATGCTATTTTCCCAGGCACGGCTGAGAAGTCAAAGAGAGGCTCAAGTTCACCAAAGTCAGAGTTCCCTGTCCTGTGCACCCCCTTATAAGTATTCTTACCTCCATCTCTGCTATGACCTCTCAGACTTTCTATTCCTGCAGTTTGCTACACTTAAAATGACCAATTGAAATTTGTCACTCTAGCTTCCTGCCTCCACCACAACATTACTATTGGTCATAATGCACTTAAGCTTTTTTAACTATATTTCAGTCTGGACAAATAACATATAGTTAACAAATGAGCTAAATGAATCATAGAAAGCCAAATCCTTTATCCAAGGCCACATAGAAAATACATACAAAATTACTTGAGTAACTTCACATTGTTCAATAAATCCCAAATTATGTAATTATTATGAGTTCATGAGATTTATGTTTCTATATTCTACTGATTAAAAATACCTTTAACCAGGAGCTCTCTTGCACTCCTTACACATGCGCCCAGATGCAGACTGTGTATATCCAGAATGTATATTATCTTTAGACAACTTAAAATCATATATACATAAAGGAAATTGAACTCAATACTTAAGATTGAAATATAGCTTGGGTTTCCTTGCTAGGGTCAGAGAAAGGCATCCCTGTCAATCCAGTTTACCATTCCCAATTTTTGCCTTTCTTTCTTTCTCCCTTTCCTCCCTCCCTTCCTTTCTTCCTTCCTCCTCCCTCCCTCCCTCCCTCCTTCCCTCCCTCCCTTCCTAATTTACTTCCTTCCTTCCTCCCTCCCTCCCTTCCTCCCTCCCTCCTTCCTTCCCTCCCTCCTTCCCTCCCTCCCTCTCTCCCTCCATTTTCTCTTATCCAAGTCAAACTTCTATTCAAATACTAGATTGTTTTGCTACTCTTTGCTAATCTTTTCTAATTGCTTTCAAAACTCATGCTATCAGAGTGCTACCATCTCCTTTATAATAGTTCAATTGCTTTCAGGTTTTGTTCTTTAAACCTAAAATCCTGCCATTAATTTTTACAATCCAGACTGATTTTTATGAAAGGAAAATTCTAATAATTTTTCATCAGATCACCTATGGCTGAAGGATGAAGCCCAAATCCTTGATGATTTACAAGTTGTTGTCATGACTGTACTTGCTGTTAAACCACATTAAGGTTTGAGCCCCTGCTGGCATATGCCCATGTCTTTAAGTCAATCATGAACACCATTTCCTCCTTCAGACAAACTGGACTAATTGGAATGTGTCAGATCCATATTACGTACTTTCACAAGTAATTTGTCTTTTTTTAAAAATAATCTCCTTATTCCCTTGTCTTCAGGACAAATCTAAGGCATAATTATGGTCTCACTGTATCAATCTTCCTTTCTTAACTTACTCAAATAAGGATAGATGCTGTTGTGTTCACTATCACTATCACCATCTTCCCGTTAATCATCTATTTGCTAGAGCGGGCACCAGTAATATCTCCATATGTCCTGTCTCATGCTAGTAGAACCCAAAGGCATCCGCTTGTTCCAGGAACATAGAGAGCCTCAAACCATTATATTAGGTCACGGGAATGACTTAATATAAATGTTACTGGTATTTGGCATATCAAATACTACACGAGCAGCTTGCCAGGCTTGCCGTGCGGGTGGCATACTGTTGTAGTCACCTCTAAATAAAGCATTTATAGATGAACAGCTTGGCCGCTAGCGGCCGAAGCAAGTCGGGCTATGACAGTCTTGTCTGCTGGGTGGAGTTGTGATGAGAGGGAAGTCCGGATGTGGAAAATGGAGGGCCCCATGGAGTAGGGTAGGGTGGTCTGGCTTGTTGTGAGGCTCTGCTGGGGTGTCAGGCCAGGGAAAGCTGTTGTGTTACAGTTGTTTATACCTCGATCTTCTCCCTCAGGCCACACTTTCCTTGTGTGCTGGGACTTATTTGGAGTAAATGTGCTGTGTTTCTCAGCACAGTAGGTACTAAATAGCTATGCAAATAAAACAATGACAACAAAATATTGAATGAATGAAAAAATAATTGCATTAATGAATTCCTATGTTGTCATGGTAAGCAATAATCCAATCTAAATATGGGAGACAAAACATTTTCAAAGAAAAAAATGACATAAGAAGATTGTAATATTGAAATATTGATGGGTTCATAAATCTTATTTGAACTGTTTCAAATAACTAAATAGCATTTTCACTTTCCATCAGCTAAAATATAATTCAGCAGTCAGAGATTCCTTTTTGAAGTCCAAAAATTACAAAATGTTTTCTTACATATAACCATTCATTCTACTAACAATTATTAATACTATGAAATATTATCTTCTAATAATGGCCAGTTCTGAAAACACGCTTGCCAAATTAGGTTCAAGTACTTATATAAATAAGACTTAAAACAAGAGAACAGTACAATTCATAGAATGATTCTAACCAGTCAGAGACTCAGAATTCTCTTTGCTAAAGTTATTTGATCTGATTAGTTAATGCTGAAGAATAAAGTAATAGAGCAAGACCTAATCAATCTTTATAATAAGGATAATTTTGAGACTCACTAAAAGGTGGTAAAATGGCATAAATTATAACCTTTCAGTACTTGTACTATAAATAACAATATAACTTCCTCATCTATTAATTGAGAATAACTGCAGCTCTTCTGTTAATTGTCTAAGATCTTGCAGAAAACTTCTTGATGAAGTCTAAGATGTAGTAACAAATGTGAAGATATATATTGAATTAATTCACATTGGTTATTATTAAAGTAAGTCTTGAGTTAAAATATTTAATAGATCATCTCTATTCTTAAAGTGCCCTTTTCCTCCAGAGATGTGTACCTATTTGTTCATATTTTATTTTGCTTTTTTGGCTTTTTGGTCAAACCAGGTGATACTCAAGGGTTACTCATGGCTCTGCACTCAGGTATTACTCCTGGGGTGCTTGGGGGACCATATGGGATGCCAAGGACAGAACCTATGTTGGCCGCGTGCAAGGCAAATGTCCTACCTGCTGCACTATTGCTCTAGTCCTATTTGCTCATCTTTAATAAGGATTAATGCCAGGTAAAATGAATTGTAACATAAAACTAAATCTAGACTTAATTCAGAAATTTGAGGAGAGTGAAAAAAAGAAAGTATTTCCACTTTTTTTGTCAAAGAGGAAAAAGGAAATAGTTGTCAAAAAGCTGTTAATAGTTGTAATAGAGAGATAGTACAGGCAGCATCCAACACAGGTTCAATCCCCAGAATTCCTATGGTTCCTGATCCAGCCATGAGTAATTCTTGAGATAAGAGCCATGAGCAATCCCTGAGCACAGACAGGAGTCACCCAAGCAAAAGCAAAACATTATCTTGTCCTAAAGTATGTAATATTGTGAAATACTGCTTTTTCAAAACTATTAGATGTGGAATGCAAACATGTAGAACATTAGAAGACTTTGAATTACTAAGACACAGAGAAGTAATCAAGATATAGTTTTAGAGGGTTTGTATACCCAACCGAATCACTGGTAGTTAAGAGAGAGTGTATTGTACAGATCTTCTTAAGCTGGTGGCAGAAAGTAGAGCAATCATCTTAGAGATTGAGATAAAATAGGACTGTACAATGGTGATAAGCAATGTGGCAGCATATTTTCAAGAAACTGGACTATCTATAGTTTTGTTGAAATGGAAGCATAATATCTGAGAACTTTTGTTCGCTTTTATTTATTTTGCTGGTATAGATGGACTCCTTTCTCTAAACTTAAATAGAAGACTTCCAATTAGCAAAATTTTGGTGGAAAGGAGAGCTTAACTGGAAATCTTCTAAGTCTTTTATGGGTAGGTTTTGAAAACCATGAAGTAAAATGGACCATAGTTAGTAATATACAAAAGGCTCAGTTCCATGAGCTTATTTTATTATGAAAAAAAGGAACTATATACATTTTGAATTTTTTGAATTTATGTTGTGTAGGAAAATGCAGCAGTAACAAAGTGTTAAAAAGTAGCTACAAAGCTGCAGTTTTAATGTGATTATATATAAACTGTTCAAGGCTTCTATGATAATGAAATATTCTTGAGGTCAAAGTAGTTTAGACATAATTATTTTCACTTCATTGCCATAAAGCAGATGATTTTATTACTATGTTATAGTATTTAGTAGCCATTTCTAATCTGTTCAATCTCTTTCTTCGCTGATTCTTCCTTTGTTTTACCTCCTCATTTGGAATCTAACCATTGTCTATATGATCTGAACAAAGAACACATGGCAAATTAATGCAACCTGCATACTTCGTGAAGTGATCAATAGTTATTTCTGAACAAAGTTTCTGCTGAGTTCATTTGTGAGAGCAATAAAAATAATTCAAAAACTTTAAGTTAAATTATAGTGAAATGTTATAAGAATAGAAACATATATATAGATTTTCATTTTTATATTGGAATTGGAATATGTTTTACAAAAACTGTAAATGATTAATTTATATAGAGCCTATGCTTTTACTTATGACATGGAATATTTTATTGAAACAAAAGAACTTGCATTAGTTATTTAGGAAAGTAATAAATCTTGTATGAGAATACTTGCAAAGTGAACAAAAGTAAATTAAAAGCCAACACTGCTACAAATTGATTATGCTATGCAGATATGGAAATGGGTTCATCTCTAATTTATATACAGTCATTGATGTACGTAGCTTCATAAATCTATGGATAGCCATGTAAGCATACATTTTATATTTCAAAATAAATGTTATGTCTTAATACTCAGATAATTTGACATTTCAGTTAAATATATTCTGGCCAATATGCCATGACATACTTTTCTTATTTGATTTTAAATGACATTTTGGCTTTCACAGACTATTAATCCAAACATATTTTGCTATATATTTTCTATTTTTTTGTAGCTTGAAAAGAATCTCTATTTTCATGTATGCATGCCTGTTCATACTTCTTTGTAGAATTTATAATATAGTACAAAAGTTATTATATGTATGAGTACTTTATCCTTATACTTTTGTCAAGAGTCATGTATGAGATCTGACAAGGAATGTAATTTTAGTGTCACTACAGTTTTTATTTCTCTTACCTTTTTTCATCATATGGCACACTTAGAGTCCTTAAAGACTACTTCTGATTCTGCTTTGGGGTGACTTAGGACCATGTGGTAGCAAGGATCAAACTCAAGTGTCCCATGTGCAAATCATACATTTGGGCTGTTGGACACACTCTGATTTTAATCAGACTTGCTGGACCTTTGAGTAGGAGTCAGTGTATATGGTAATAAAGTTCTGTGTTTTGAGAATACTGTGCACCAGGCCTGATATTTGGTATTAATCATTGTAACAATTCTCTGGGATAGGCGTTGTCTTTGTTTTATAAATGAAGGCACTAAGATTCAGAGATTAGGTGATGGGGCCCACTAAATTCTCCAATCTCAGCCTGTTGATGATATTGCTGTTGACAAAAGATACCTGGGTGTATTCAATTGGGTCACAGTGAGCTTGCCTCTAGCTTTCTGTTCTTTCCCAATTACTGTTAAAACTGGATTGATTCTTTGGTTTTATTGTGAAGACAGTATGCCCTTCATATTGTAAACATAGAATAAACATGGAAAGCTCTGTAAAAAGTAAAGGTTTTATTAGTTACAGGATCTGCAAACTGCATAGCACACTGGGTTAGAGACAGTGAAATCAAAGCATATACAAGACCTGCAGTTTTGTTTTTATTCGGGTTGGAGCTATAAGTTGGCTATGGTATCCTAGGCTCCTTTGGTGAATTCTCAACTTCAAATAGAATGTAAAGTTTCTGAAAATGAGAAACAAGTGGTCACATATAGCTAACCAAATCAACCAGGGCCCTAGAACAAAGGATTCTCTGTGTGAGGAGGGGCCTGGCTCTTTATTATGACCAGCAGAGTGTTTACTCAAGCCCTCTTTGAAGTAGATACCTAAGTAGCCAAGTTCATACTTGAATTATAAAAAGGGAAAACCTAACTTTCTGGGCTTGCATACAGTCTGTTCTGAAAGGTTGTAGTTGCTGAGCAGATCTAATCATTAACCCCAGATTCCTAAGTCATCTATTGAGGAGGAGCACATAACCTGCCAGACCTTTCACTTTTACATCGTGTCTTTAGATTATATTTTCACTTATTATAATTCAAATGTGTCAAAAATAATGCGGAATTCGATATAATAATTTGCTTATGGTAATTAATTACATGCTAGAAGAAGTTTTCATACACCTTTGAAGTTTCAAGCTTTCTAACCAGCGTGTTTCTCAAGGGTTTTAAGCCTTTTAGTGCTTAAAATCCTTTAGCAATTCTCCACAGTCAGAAGTTTCTTAGCTTTCAGTGTACGTAGAGTGTTCCCTTTGTACCTTTGCTCTCTACAGTTTTGGTTACCCACAACCAACCGAAGTCTGAAACCTAAATGGAAAAATTCCAAAATTTTTGTGTACCATTTTGCGTAGTTCAATAAAATCTTTTGTGGCTTTCTCTATCCTACCCCATATGTGAATCATCCCTTTATCTAGTTTACTTTGTCTTTGATGAAATGTGTAAACATTTCATCACATCCCAGAAGGTTGAGTACAGTAGAATAAGATTTTGAGAGACCACATAAACAGAAATTTAGTAGTTGTGTAGTTCATTTTTATTTTCATTACTGTTCATCCTTTACTAATTTATAATTAAACTTTTATCATAGTTATGTATACATAGGATAAAAATGTTCATAGGGTTTGTGGTTTAGGTATGTATTAGGGATCTTGTTGTCCGTCTCCAGCAGATACAGTGACAATGGTACTATTACATTTTTTTAGCTTTTTCTGACTTCAGACATAACCTTTATAATTTCTCAAGATAACATGTAAAAAATGGCGAAAAAACCCACAAACTCATCTTCAGTGATCATTACTGTTTACTTTTTATAGATAATCTCTAAATGCTGGACTTAGAGGTGACTACAAGAGTATGCCACCCGCCATGCAGAGCCTGGCAAAGCCTCTCGTGTCGTATTTGATATTTTGGTATTTGGTACTTGATATGCCAAATACCAGTAACAATTATAGTCCTCATTCCCAGGACGTGAAGGAATGGTTTGAGGCTCTTTATGTTCCTGGAGCAAGCAGATGCCCTTGGGCTCTACTAGCATGTGACAGGACATATGGAGATGTTACTGGTGCCTGCTCGAGCAAATCGATAATGAACAGGAAGACAGTGATACAGTGATCTTCTTTCATCATTCATAGAATTATCACCTGCCTTCAAAATTTGGTTGGTTGGAAAGGTTGAAACTACCACAAATGTGTGAGAGTAGAGGTTAGGTAAGACAGAGAAAGGAACAGTGGACCAATGGTTGTCGAAAGTCTATTACAATCCACAACATGTAAGAGAGGAAAGAGAGAGAGAGAAAGAGAGAAAGAGAAAGAGAGAAAGGAGATGGAGAACCTGCCATGGAGGCAGGCTAGGGAAGGGGGAAGGGTGGGGGACATTGGTGGTGGGAGGTGGGCACTGGTGGAGGGATGGGTGCTGGAACACTGTATGGCTTTAAACCCAAAAATGAACATTTTTGTGATTGTCAAAAAGTAAATAAATAAATGTATTAAAATTTGTTGGTTGGAATTTATATTAAAATTCTTTACACGTTTTGTAAGTAATAGTTAATTTATAAACAGTAAAACAACTAAATTTTATTTTTAGCCTAAAATTTACATGTATGCCTTTCTGTTTGTTTTCTGAGACTCACTGACCAATAACAGGTCTTTGTATTCAGAGATCACTTCTGGTAATATCCAGGGACTATATGGGATGCTGTGGATTGATTCCAGGTTGACTGTATCAAGGCAAGCAGCTCACCTGCTGTCCTTTCTCTCTGGCCACTTGTATCTTTTAACTAATTTGTGTGTCAGATCACTTGTATGCTTTTAAGTTATTCGTGTTTCAGATCCTATAATTAATTTTCTTTGCCTTTTAAATTTTTCTATGATTTCTTTGGTATTATTTTTCTTAGGACTCAAAATTCTATAGTAACCACTGATTAAAATCAGTTTTAGGAGCTGGAGAAATAGTACAGAGGATAAAGTACTTATCTTTTTTCATTAATTTTTTTAAAATTTTATTATACCACTATGAGATACATAATAACAAAACTGTTTATAATTAGGTGTCAGTCATACAGTGTTCCAGAATCCATCCCTCTACCAATGCACATTTCCCCACCGCCAATGTCCCCAGATTCCCTCAACCCTACACCCAGCCTGTCTCTATGGTGGGCACTTTGCTTTCCTCCCCTCCTCCCTCCCTCCCTCTCCCTCTCTCTTTCTCTCTGTCTCTCTAGCTCTCTCTCTCCCTTCTCTTGCACATTGTGGCTTGCAATACGCACATTTAGGGGTTACCATGTATATCCCTTTGCGTACATTCAATGCTCAGTTCTAGATTGTTATTATCATTTCCAATAATTATTAGCACACTGTCCCTTCTCTGTTTTACCTAACCTCTGACTCTCTCACACTTGTGGTTGATTCCAACTACTAACAAGTCCGGTCCATGTTTTGTCTGGCCTTGGATATTAGTATCATAGTATTTTTTCCCTCAAGACCTGACCTCCCCAGTGATATCAACATCTCTAGCCAGCCACATCAACAACTTTTGCTTTGTTTTGTTTTATTTTGGGGTCACGCCCAGCACTGCTCAGGGGTTACCTCCTGGCTAAGCACTCAGGAGTAACTTAGAGGTGCTCATGAACCACATGGGATGCCAAGGATCGAATCAGGGTTGGCTTTGTGCAAGAAAAGCCAATCTTAAACCCTGCTCGTGAGAGTCCTACCCAACAGCGAAGCCTGTTTAAAGCCCAGATTTGCTTGATACAGAGACTCAGAAACACGGGCAGAGTTGCTACCGGCTCTCTCTGTGCTCAGAGGATCATGAGGCTCCAAGGAAGGGAAGGAAGGTTGTAAACCTGGCCCATCATCCTAATAGAGTCTTGCAAGAAGTCAGAGGAACCCCCACACACACCATGAGGGCAGTCATTTTCAACTTCTGGACTCCACATTTTGTCAGAGCTCTACCCAAGAGAAAAGCCACTCTTTCCCCTTAATGGTTTATCAGTAAATGCACGAGATTAGAGCCTACTACGAGAGTATACCAGCTGCATGGCAGAGCCTGGCAAGCTACCCATGTCATATTTTATATGCCAAAAACCAATAACAATTATAGACCTCATTCCCATGACCTGAAGGAATGGTCTGAGTCTCTTTGTATTTCTTGAGCGAGCATTCCCCCTTGGGTACACTAGCATGCAACAGGACGTATGGAGATGTTACTGGTGCCCGCTCGAGCAAATCAATGAACAACAGGAAGACAAGTGGTACAAGTGGCAAATGAATAATTAGAAAACTAATATTACATTCTATATTATAATATACAATTGAATGACATTCACCTTTATTATTTTATTTATATTAAAAATAATAAACAGACTGGCTTCTTTTATAACTTAAAGATTATTGATTTTAAAATACAACAAAGTGAATCTTAGTATATTCAAAATTTGATCTTTGCAATATTTCCCTTCCTTTTCTATTTCTTAAGGAATTTTTTCATGATGTGATGTTATGCCAATCTCAAGTTTGGCTTGTCAGAGCTCCACCCTAGAGAGAAGCCTATTTCAAGCCCAGGTATGCTGGTTTCAGCAGGTAAAATCCAGGCTCTTGTGGAGATGGAGCTGGCGTCCCTTCCCCACCTCTATCCCATCTGAGAGACCCAGTGGACCACCCACAAACAGCTCCCGGGATGTCGACCATGAACCAGAAACACAGATTTAAGGGACAGAGCTGCTACCAGCTCTCCCCATTGTGTACAACTTCAAAGTAGCTGCGTGTTACATCACTAAATGCAAGACTTAAAGCACATGCATGGCAGAGCCTGGCAAGCTACCCATGTCATATTCAATATGCCAAAAACAGTAACAATAATAGACCACATTCTCATCAATGAACAAATGATTTTAGGCTCTTCATGTTCCTGGAGCACACTGCTATCTCATATCTTGACATCATTATCTCATTTTTAGGCTTAATAGATTCTGCATCTTGTTTGTTTTAGATTTATAGTTTTAAAATAAAGCCCAGGTGATCCAGCATCTGATAGTTCTAAGTAGATTTACCTAAACCAGCTTGCATTTTTCTACTACTAACTGATAAAAGGTCAATATGTATTATAAAACCTTAATATCAGTTGACAATTATATGGAGTAAAAGAGGGACATTTCACAACTAGAGTATTCATTTTAATCTATTATCTCATTGTAACTTGCCCAAAATTAAGTACAATTTGACAAATATCTAGAACAATATTTCATCTAGCTAATTTGATAGATTCATTTAGATTAGTTATATTTACATATTTTCTGCCAATAAGGAACTATATGTTTGAATACTAACAAAGATAGAGATAAAGGAAAATGCCATGACAATAAAATGAAATAGTTGGGCCACCTGCCCCTTGAGGTGTTGCAGGTGTGGCTATGGTTCCCAGCTGTGTTGGCAGGTTTGTCTACATCCCCTGGGCTCTGCCCTGTGGGTCCTGGATGGTAGATGGTCTGACATAGGAAGAACAGTGTGCAGCCGTGCAAGAGGCTTAGATAACAACAGGTACTTCCGGGATCTTTCACATCTGTACAACATAATGATCATTGTAGTTGTAACAAACTGGGGAGGTTGATGGTGAATGAGGATCTATAATGTCACATTAGAGATCACTAGTGAATATACACATAGATAGTTGCATCATAAACCGTGGGGCATGTCACAGGGTGTAGGAGGAGAGAGAAATAGAGACAGAAATAGAGATGGGGGAGGAAGATGAGAGTCTCAGACGGACGGTGGAGAACTGCCATCCTGCTTTCCCCTAGATCAGCTGAACATGAGGCTCCCAGGAGTCAAGATGGGTTTTTGGGAGTGGGCCCATCACTTCTGTAGGGCCTTGGAAGCAGCTGGATGAGAAGCTCTTACCATAATAGCCACCATTATCATGGTCTGGACACAAACAGCTCATCACAACCCACACAAGAGAGACACTGATCTCAAGACCAGCTCAGAGCAGCCAAGTTCGAGCCCAGGTAGGCGGCTCTCAGAGGTAGAAGTCACCGGCGTTCCTGGAGATGGAGCTGGGGTACCTCTTCCTCTTTCCGACCTGTGCTGGAGACCTGGTGGCCCCCTACCAAGAACTACCTCAGAGCTCTCAGCTATGATGCAGAGACTCAGAAGCACGGGGGCGGGGTGAGCTGCCATCCAGTTCTCCCCTAGCTCAGCTGACCATGAGGCTCCCAGGAGGCAAGATGGGTTTTGGGTGTTGGCCCATCACCTCTGTAGGGCCCCGGAGACAGCCAGATGAGATTTTCTTACCATAATAGCTTCCATTTCGCTGTCCAATCCCACAGCTCATCAGATCCCACAGAGAGAGATGCTGATCTCAACACCAGCTCAGAGCAGCCGAGTTTGAGCCCAGGTAGATGGCTCTCGGAGGTCGAAGTCACTGGGTATTCCTGGAGATGGAGCTAGGTTCCCCATTCCCTCTCTGACCCGTCCCAGAGGCCTGGGTGACCCTGCCCACAAACTGCTTCAGGGTTCTCAGCCATGATGTAGAGACTCAGACACATGGGGGAGAGCTGCCATCAGGCTCTCCCTAGCTCAGCTGACCATGAGGCTCCCAGGAGGCAATATTGGTTTTGGGAGTGGGCTCATCACCTCTGTAGGCCTTGGAAGCAGCCTGATGAGACTCACTCACCATAATAACCACCATTTTCACAGTCTGAACCCAGTACATGAACTAGTGGAACCAATCATGTTCTAGAATATATTACAATCTACAATGTGTAAGAAAGGGAAGTGAGATGGAGAGAGAGAGAAAGAGAGAGAAAGAGAAAGGAGATAAAGAACCTGCCATGAAGGCAGGCTTGGGGAAGGTGGAGGGAGGTGGGGACACTGGTGATGGGAGATGGGCAGGGGTGGAGTAAATTGTGTTGGAACACTGTAGAACCAAAATTCAAACATGAACATATTGTAATTGTATATCCAACGGTGTTATAATAAAATATTAAAAATAAAAATTAAAAAAAAGTTTCAAAAATAAAAAAATGAAACGGTTAAAATAATAATGACCATGGCACTACAGTTTGACTTTGAAATGAGAATAAACCTTTGTAAGACTTATATATTATCAGGTAGAGATTATGAAAATCTGTAGTCTAAGGTATTCTGAGTAGCTAGGAAGGCAGGGTTGAGAAAGAGCCCAAGAGATTTCTAGGTTATAAATAGATGTGGTTACATTGCAAATGATGGATTGAGAAGTAGAGTTCAATGAAGCAAGGCGTAATTTCTGTAAATGTGAAGGTAAAAGGAAAAGAATAGTTTTTTTTCCATAAAAGTCATGGTGAGTGGATACAAGTTTTGCTGAGGCTAAACAAAGTGGCATGGAAATGAGAAAGAATAAAGAGTCTAATTTATTACTGACATTTTAATCTGGATAATGATGTCAAGATATGAATGAGATAACAGTGTGTTCCTGAGGAAAGTGAATAGAATGAAGAGAAAATGGGAATACTATTGTGGTTACTGACATCACCAATTTGGATGAATAAGAATTTATTTGGGTTTGAAGAAGGAATGATGTGGGTCACAGTCAACAAGAAGGTGATGTAAATAAACATTTTACAGACACTCCACAAACACCACAGCCTTTGCACCTCCTTCTGCCTCCCCTCCCTCCTGTTCCCCCTCCCCTGCAAAACAGGTTCTTCATCCTATGACATAAAAAGAGGGGAGAAAAGAAATATCTGTCAGATACTTCCCAAGAAAAATGTATTATGTCTTGTTTTAAGTTTGAGGTTCAGTTAGCATGATTGCCCAAAGGTTTTTGATTTTTGTTTTGGGACCACATCTGTATGTGCTCAAGGTTTATACTTGTATCATTTTTGGCAGCACTCAAGGTATTATAAGAGCTACTGGGAATAAAAGCCAGTAGACATGGCTGCATGTAAGAAAAGTGCCTTAATCATGGTACTATAGGTCTGATCCCTGCCCATATATGTTAGCACAAGTTTTGCACAAAGCAGTTTTTCAGCAGTCTTTTTAGATAATTGTTCATATAGTCTATAAACAGGATGTTCTACATATCTATAATCTTACATTCTCTTTTTCCCATATACACATACTATGAATAAGAACTATCTCAGTAAAATGGAAGTTAGACATAATACTCTTAGCATCAACTTCCCTTGATTTTCCCAATTTACTCATAAGTACCCTCACATAAATCCTAACAGAAAGTAGTCATATTGAAAAGAACATGATGGATAACAGTTCATCCACTTTTACTGTTATACAGTAACAGTTAATAACTTTTAATGTTGCTCAAAGAATTATACTACCATATACAGATATATGTATATGAACATATATTCATACATTTACATATTATAATAAATATTCTATTATTGGAGGCCGGAGAGGTACCACCAGGGTTGCTTAGGACTTACTCCTATTTGTGAGCTCAGAGGTCACTCCTGACTTGCTTGGGGATATATGTGTGATGCCAGGAATTAAACCAGAGTCATCTCCTAACTCTCTATAATATTTCTCCAACTCCTAAATTTTCTATTCTTAACAAAGAAACCAGATCTTTGTGTTTATACTTCCATTTTTATCTCCAATCAAGAAAATTACTATTTCTTATGTTATAATTCCATTTTTATGAGCTTCATTCTTTTGCAAAAGTTATGAGAAAATAAAAACAATTGAAAATCTTTAAGACTCATTTAGTATAATTTATTTGAGCCAGTTGAGTATTAGAATTAAGCCTGAAAAGTAATATAAATTTTTAGGATAAGTACATGAATAGAGCTACTATTTAATAATTATGACTGAAGAATATAAAAGTCCAATTGATTATTTTAAATCTTTAAAAAATACTTTGCAATTCATAATCTTCAAGAGAGGAATTACCTAGATAAATAATTATGGGGATAAAGAAGAAGTGAAAATAATTGTTTTTCTTTTCTAAGGCTTTATAAAATATACAGTATATATGACTTGAATGTGTTAGAATTTAGCTAATCATATTCCTTATTTGCTGGTACAACATAAATATAATTTTCTTGCTACACAATAACTTTAAAGAGTTATTAGAATATTTATAAATATATTGATACTGTTTTAAAAATATAAAACAAGAAAAAATATTAGAATATGTTGTTATCAAAATATGTATTGTAATTTAGATATTAAAACTTAACACTGAAATTAGAATCATAGTGTTGGTATGAATAATAAGACATTCCTTCATTTAATAGGTAACAGTGGGTAAATCGTGATAATCTTAGTTCTTCTGTTTCTTTTTAATTAAGACTGGAATTAAAACATAATTTAAACAAGACTTGGATAAAAACAGTTTGGACCAGAGAAAGAACTCAATAGACTACGCTAATACTTTTGCAGTTTGGTGACCTAGGCTTGATCCTGCATCCCCATACACATGTGCAATTCGTAATTCCTGAACACCACTGAGAACTGGTTCTCCTGTTCCCACACAGAGAACTCCGAACAGTCCCTGAGGTTGTTTAGTAGATGGGGATGTAGCTAAGTGGTAAAGGGACAGCCTTGCATTTGTAAGGCCCTGGAACAGATCTCAGGACAGCAGAATAGGAAAAAAATCAATCTGACAATAGGGAGATTTCATTAAAAAATATATCTACAAATGCTTTGAGTGTCTCCAAACTAATGGCTTGGTTATTGCTGTTAGATGAATCTGAAGAAGATGGTTATTATGAAAACATACAGAAGAAATAATTTTGATTTACGCCTATAAGAAATAGTGAAGAAAGAATCTTTCAAAAATCCTAGTGCAGTCTGTAAAATGATAATGTATACTGAAATTAAAATAAACATATGTATCTATAAATATGATAAAGTAATAACCATTATTGATCATTAAGTTTGCAATTAAAAAGAACTTTATAAATCCTCTAATGCTACTGAGAATTAGTTACATATTTGCTACAATAGCTGTAGGCATTTTTTTTCTTCTTTGGAAAGCATAATTTTGTGTAATTTTTTCTGTGTTTTTCAGTTGAAGTATATAGTTGAAGAATGCTGTGTCTTCATTTTTTTACTTCATTGTTGCTTACTTTTACTGAAAATTTCCTCCAAAATTAATGTTTCAAGTTTATTTAGATCAGGAATAGTTTCTTGGTCTTATTTTCCATTATATGTTCTTTAGACAGTGCGGGGCTGTAAAATTGTAGTCAGTTTCAATCAATTCATGCATGATTCTTAGTTTAATACACATTTTTACTTAGTTGAAATCTTGCAATCTTAGGATTTTTGAATAGAAGAAAGTTCACAACATTTTGAATGATAAGTAAAATAGTATAAGAAAAATGATAAGAGATTCTATTCTGCATTTTGTCAGGTCTATTTATAAATTACATACTTTTTGTGAATGAATCTATAATTTGTATTTATGTCCTGCATGCTGTAACTCATAGAATACAGAACATCATCAGAGGTTCTTTCAATAAATTTCTGAACTTTTACACTTGAAAAAGTTAAAAAAGGTGATCTTTATTGTTTGAACACTAAAGATATAAAATACACTCTACTATAATCATAACTATGATCATTCCCTGAGCTCTGTTTAACTGTTCTTACCTAAGATTTGTACAAACAAGGCAACTTCAGCAGAGATGAGTGTAGTGACTTGAAATCACAACAAAATGCACATTTTGAACTCTGCAGTATTATCTCTGAGGGAGGAACCATTCTTGGTTG
Source organism: Cryptotis parvus (assembly GCA_021461705.1). Classification (NCBI taxonomy): domain Eukaryota; kingdom Metazoa; phylum Chordata; class Mammalia; order Eulipotyphla; family Soricidae; genus Cryptotis; species Cryptotis parvus. Next base: position 36,950 of record JAJIBD010020977.1, read on the forward strand.
AAGGAAATGCAAGGAAAGAACAGGCAACCAATTCTTGCTTTGTTGAACTTTAGACCTTGGTCCTTATAACTCCTCATGGTTAATGTGATCTCTTCCTTTCCTTGGTAACTGCAGCTCCTTAGATGGGTTTTGGGCTGGCCTAAGGTCTTTTCACTGCTTAAAAGAGAAGGGAAGGTTTTTGTTTTTCACCTTTAGTGGTTACTCTAAAAAGTACACATTCTTCTCTATGAAAGATTTTTTTTTTCATAATGGACTCGAAAAATTATGAAATATTTGAATATTTGTGTTATCAAAAAATTACAGGCATATTCTAGAATGACTGCATTTATTTGCATGACATATATATATATATATATATATATATATATATATATATATATATAGCTACATATTATGATACCAAAATCCAAGGTCAGGCGAAGCATGGAACAGGAGGTCTTGCCAAAGGTGGAAATTATCACAAATATGTGGGAGTCAGAGGCTAGGTAAGAAAGAGAATGGAACAGTGTGCTAATAATTGTCGAAAGTGCTGATACCAATCTAGAACTGAGCATTAAATACAGGCAAAAGGTACACATGACAAACTCGTAATGTATGTATTGTAATCCATAATGTGGAAGGGAAGGAAAAGAGAAAGAGAGAGAGAAAGAGAGAAAGAATTTAAGAACCTGCCACAGAGGCAGGCTAGGGGAGGGGGAGGGAACCGGAGACATTGGTGGTTGGAAATGGCACTGGTGGAGGGATGGGTGCTGGAACATTGTATGACCAAATCCCCAAATATGAACATCTTATGAACATCTTTGTAACTGTTTGTCTCACGGTTGTATAATAAAATATTTTTAAAAATTACAGTGATATAATAGCTTTTAAAAAAGAGCTTTTGAATGAACTAGAGACTTTAGTGTCAGACTTGTATCCAAAAGTCACAAAAAAGGAAAATTTAGGCAGAATGCTCTGTGACATTGAAGTTAAAGTCATCTTGAGGATGAAACTCACTGACCAAGCAAGTGGAATCAAAGAAACAAAAGGACTACATTAAACATTAATCTTCTGCACCTGAAAGGAAAAGATGTAAATTCAATGTGTTTTGTGAGGAGAAAAGAATTCTCATTTACTGCTGCTGAGATGGTTGATTGGTCCAGCCTTTATGGAAAAAAAATACAGAAATCCCTTATAAACTAGAAATTAAGGTTCTATATGGCACGTAAATACCACTCCTGGGAATAGAGCCTATGGGTCCAAACACACAGTGCAGAAAAGGCATTTGTAAACCAATGTTCTGTGTAGCTATTGCTAGTCACAATAACCAGAAACTGGAAACAACACAAGTACCCAAGAATAGATGGGTGGATCAAGAGACTATGGTATATATATTTTTTTGTTTTTTGTGTCACACCCGGCAATGCTCAGGGGTTACTTCTGGCTCTGCACTCAGGAATCACTCCTGGCGGTGCTCGGGGGACCATATGGGATGCCGGGATCGAACCTGGGCCGCACAGGCCGGCCGCGTTCAAGGCAAACGCCCTACCCGCTGGACTATCACTCCTGCCCCCAGACTATGGTATATTACACAATGGAATACTACATGACATTTAAAAACAATGTCAATAAAGTTGATTATATATGCTTAGACCTGAAGAATACTATGAAGAGTGAAATAATTCGAAAGGAGAGGGGTAGACATAGAATGATGGCATTCATTTGTAGGATCACTTGTATCCCTTGTCTTCCTGTTGATCATTGATTTGCTCGAGCAGGCGCCAGTAAAATCTCCATTTGTTGGGAATGAGGTCCATTATTATTAATGTTTTGGGCATATCAAAAACACCATGGGTATCTTGCAGGCACTGCCATGGCTCTGGGTTAATCCCAGGAGGCCCAGTCTTTTTCTATGTCAGAACATCAACTAATAAAAGCCCACAAGGCAGAGCCCTGGGTGTAGACAAGCCTGACTCAATATGGGAAACCTCACCCAGCTCAGACAAGGACAGGATTGACATATTGATAGCTCTTTCTTGATTCTGTGGGTGGTGATGCATGGCCTTTCTTAGTTGGTGGAGCAATTTGTAGGATATTTAAAAAAGAAAGTAGTATGAGAATAGTATCCAGACTGTAGAAAAGAGAACCAGGAGGACTGGCCTGTGGTAGAAAGCTTAGCACAAGGGGGTGGGAGATGGGAAGTGGAGTTTTGTCAGAGAAGAAACAACTGTGACAATATTAGTTGAAAATGATCACTCTGGACAAGGACTGAGTGAATCACAAGAAAAGATAGGATGTATAACGAGAAGAGACCATGTTTGAAGAGATGCTTATTTATCGAGTCATCTTTGTAAATCTCTGTGTTTGAAATGTTATTCTCATCTTAGAGATGAGAGACTATGATTCTGAGAGGGAATATAGATAAAGAACTCGAAGCACATAGCCCTGCACACATGCATGCACAGATATACTTTTGCAGTGGGAAAGTTTGCTTTCATTTAAGTCTTTGACATTTTAAAGCCTCTTCTTCATCTTTTCTGTTTTGTTGCCCTTTCCCCCCTCTTTCAGAGAATGGCATCAGACATATCTAATTTTAAATCTGACTCTAAGTTTAATATATAACATTATTTCTTTCTTTGAGCCTTTAAAAAAAGATGTTTCTTTTTTAATCCCATAACAGTATAGGATATAAATAAAACAAAGCCAGTTATAAAAGCAATTATAATACTAACTGCGGCATTGTCTTTGCACATCCTATGATAGATTGTGTAATTATATCTACATTTCACTATCCAAATAGTAGCCTCTAGCCAAACATGGCTAATGAACACTTAAGCTGTGGCTAGTCTAAATAAAATGTGTTATAAGTGTAAAATAAATGTCACCAATATAAAATTTCAAAAGCTTAGCATTTAAAAAATAATAATAAAATGTATTAATATTTATATCATTTGTTAAAATGATAATATTAGTTTAAAATTTCCAAAAAATAATTTCTTTTATTTATTTCAACTTCTTTGGTAGTTACTAGAACATCTGAAATCATGCACACAAAATCATTTGATATTTCTACTGAATATCATTAATCTAAAAAGGTCAATTTAAGTATTATATTCCCTGCAGAAAATGTATGCCTAGATATACAAATTAATGCCCATTCTCACTGAAACTGGAGTGATTGGAAATTAGCTAACTTTTAAAAAAATTAAAGTGGACACTACTATTGAAAAAAATATAAGCAAGACATTTACACCACACATCATAGTACTCGGATGCTACGCCTGGTTCTGTGTTCAGGTGTTACTGCTGACAGGGATTGGAAGACCATAGATAGGGCCTGAGATTGAACTAGGATCAACCCCATGCACACAAGCATCTTAAACAACATACTAACTCTCCAGTTGGTGAAAACAACAAAAGCTATTTAAAACAAAGTAGATTTTGAAGGGTCAGAAAACTAGTACAGGAATTAAGGTACAAGCCTTGCACATAGTTGATCCCAGTTCAATCTTGGGATCAACCAAATGTCCTCCTGTGCACTCTGTTGAAGTACTGACCCCAATATTCCAATAATTGGGCCAATATTCCAGTAGAAAGTTGGTGCAGGACACCTAAAAGCCTAGGCCTCTGCATCTGCCCTGGATTGACTCCTGCAGGTCACTTCATAGATAGGGGGTAGTCTGAATGTGGCAGTGCAGAACACAGGCCATGTATTCTGTACTGGCTGGTATAAATATTCTCTCATTCTACCACAATCATCGTGGGACTAACTAGATCTTACCAGCATATTTGTCTGGCCACATTGGATCTCTAAGTAATTAGACCAGAGAGAAATGCTGTTTGCCTCCAAGCAAGCAAGCATGGCTCCCTGATAACTCAAAGGCAACTAAAATACAAAACTACCATGAAGTAGACGAGACTCTTGTGAAGGCTTGGATAAATATTTAACTGGCATTAGTATTAGTCTTTGGTACAGAGACATGCCATCTCAGAAACCCCCTTCTCTACTTTATAAAGGCAATTCCAGGCAGATCTTGGCTCAAGATATTAGGTGAGGTTCTGGGAGAAATTACCTGAGGGCATTTGATCCTTCCTGCCAGGGCAAGTTACATTTAGCTTATAGCTTCTCCCAGCTCTGCTAGGAGGCTTTGAATTAGCTTTGGGTCCTTGTAAACAACCAGATGCCTCCTGAAGTTGCTACATTTCTATAAAGCTATTTTCCTGTTTTCATCTCTAGATAGCCCAGCCCAGAATGGGCTGGGCTTGGGAGTTTGGGGGGGATTCCTAGCTATAAAATAAGCAGCAAGAAGAAAGAATCTCTCTCTTTCCTCCCCTTTTGCCATTTCGGCTTCCCTTGGTGTTTTGCTTCTCCGTCCTCTCCATTCTCTGTTGGGCCTCAACATGTGGTGGCAGCCATCTTGGCCTACACCTGGCTGAGGCCTAGCTGGGAACCCAGAGTCTGGATGTTTTCCCTGCTCTTGGATTGTATATTGGATCCTGTGATAATAATGCCCTTTTACAACTGCATCGGATTCCTGAGTCTTCATCCATTCCCCACCGGCTTCTGAGGTAGAAGGGAACTCTCTTTCTGGCACTATCAGGGACCCCGGCGGCGCCCCGACACATGTGCATCTGCGCTCAATCCCCAGAATCCCATATGGAGTAATTCCTGAGCACAGAGACAGGAGCAACTCATGAGCATTGCTGAGTGTGACCCAGAATGAAAAAAAAAAACCCACCAGTTTATTTTTAATGGCATTTGTTAAAATTATAGTTTTAAAGTCTTTACCATTAGCTAAGGTAAAAATCCATTTAGAAAAAATGTCAACTATGCCAAACTCATCAACTTGAATATGGTGCAATTAAGGTTAATATTGCAATATAAAACAAATATTCCATCACAGAGTATAATTAAATGGTATAATGTAGAATTATATTTTCTTTTTTAGGTGCATGGTAAACATCTTCTAACTTTGAATATTCTTTAGGTGAATAGAATCTTATAAAACTTTAACATTTGAGCAAATAATATGTTAGTGAAGTTTAAATAAAACGGGATTTCAAAAAATATGATTGAATAATCTAGGAGATATAATGGAATTGTGTTCAGGTTCTTTTGTCCGTTTTTCTTTTTTCTTTTTGGTTCACACCCGTCAGTACTCAGGGGATACTCCTGGCTCTGCACTCAGGGAATTACTCTTGCCAGTGCTAGGGGAACCATATGGAAATCTGGGGATTAAACCTCACTCTACAGCATGCTAGGCAAATACTCTCAACACTGTGCTATTGCTCCAACCCCGCATTACGTCTTTTTAAAGATGCCACTAGGTCACACATTTTTATTTGCTCTAAAACTAAATAATTTTTCAGTCACTAAAGTTACACATCTCTGTACCTTTTTATGTCAGTGATAACCCTAAGTCTTATTTTTATCTACAGGAATTAAGTTCTACTATCTAAAGTCTCTACATAAAATTAATCTGGAGCTGACAATCATATCAAAATACATTGGTTGAAAAACTAAATTATTGCTTCTACCCAAAATCATAACACTAGAATTGTACTAAATTATACTATATAACACATTTAGTTTATAGTAATGAAAATGTTAGATATATGCCAGTAGGGAGAATAAAGAGAGTTTCCAGAAAATAGAGAGCTATGTCCTATACTCTTGGGACCATAATAAGAAAGTTATTGCTTTCTCTAAAAGCACTGAAATTTTACTTCTTCATTCTATAAATTTGTTTCTCATGGCTATGCTTACTCTTTGTAATGTGAATATAGCCATGAAGTATAGTTTTGCTATACTTTCTATGAATCTCATAACCCTATATCTATCCAGAAATAAATACTAAACAAATATATCTGTTGCATTTAATGAAAATGATGGCATCAAAATCTAAAGTGTGCTACAGAATATATAAGATCTCATCAGAAAAATGGTCTCTGAATGCATGAAGTCTAAGGGGAGCTTTAACAAATGCACTGATTTAACTTGCTGAATGGGTATGTAAAAGGGGTTTAATTTGGACGTTTAAGTATAAAAAAGTTTAAAGAGAACTGCCTGTGAAGAGAGTTTTTGTGATGATTTCCGAGAGGAAAGTACATATTATAATAGATGCATTGAGAAGCTGACTAGAAATGGCAAACAGGAAGAAACAGCATGATACTCCAGAGTCAAGTCAAATCAACTAGTCTTAAGGGCATAGCAAGGGATTGTGTTTTTAGCTAATGTTAAAATGAAATTCAGTTGTGACATGGACTCATTTCCATTGGAGCATCTTTCTAATTCTGCAATAAGAATGACTTTAACACATTGTCTCTGAAAGGAAACAAAATGGAGGCTAGGTGAAATATGGGATGGAATGAAATAGGATTTGTTAGTGCATTTGCAAAAATAATTTGATTTAGCATTACTCCTGTTAGAATTGACAGATCTGTGTTGATGATTGGATTGAGAGAGGATAGTCAATACTGTATTAAAATTTAAACTATGGGCAGATGAGAGCTTTTAGGCTGATAAACAATATATCAAGGTGCTGGGAAAGTGGTGAACTGGAGTGGGCCTGGATTTGCCATCTTCCTCGCTTCCTCAGTCTCACCACACACATATACTCCATTTGTTTACTTCAGAGTTATTTCTTTAATAGAAGCGTTAAACTAACTGGGAGACTTCCTTATAACAAGAGAATATGTGAATGATATGCTGCTCTGAAAGTTTGAAGTAACTGCCCTCATTCAAACTAAGGTGTTGACAATGAATAAAACTTTAAGTACTAGTATAAACAAAGGGCATGTAGGTAATTCTAGAATAACAGGCATTTAAATAAAGACTATCTCTACTAAGTTGTCAAACCATTGTTGGGCCTTTATTACCAGGATTCTAAATGCTAACAAATCAACTACAGTATCTAGAAAAGTTTGTCCTGTAGGCTTAAAGGAAACAGTTTTGTCTGATTTGTCATCACTGCCTATGGCAGTAATGAAATTCAAATGACCTGATGATTACACCATCCTAAAACATTTAGTGTTCTAAATGCAGTTACTGTTTGGAGCTTAAATATTATCTGAAGGTTCCACAACATATCAGAGATGTTAATAAGGCATCTTCAGATTGTTATTTATACAACAAGTCTGTCTAAAACACTGTCTTATGTTACAAGCACCAGAGAAGTTGTTCGGGTAGAAATTACCCTAGTTGCAACAAGAATAATTTGTGGGTGGTAAGGACACCTAAAGATGGTACCTTACAAAATGCAGCTAATTCTTCTGTTAAAAGAAAAAACAATTCCCCAAAGCACTAGGAAAACAAAAACCAAAGCACAAGTATTTGAAAACCAATGAATTTTCTCTGCATTTCTGATACATATATGTTTCTTTTAAATGACAAAAGGTTGTCTTGTGTCTTCTCAATTCTGCTCCACAGTCACCAGAGTACAGTCACTGGAGTTCAAAGGGAAGTGAAAAGGAAAGCAGATACAAGTACTTCAACTTAAGTTGTTAAAACACCTGTCAATCTTCCACAAGTTTATAGAAAAAAATTAGTAAAAATGCCACCTACAAGAGTTTATGTATGTGCAAAAGATTATTTTTGCTGGAGTTTCAGCAACAATATAAAATCATAAAGTTTGATGTGACTGAACAATTGAAGCACAACAGTATTATAGTGCAAGTTCCTTAATTCTTAAGGAAATGTTCACAATATAGCACTTGTCATATGCATGATCCTTTTAAAACCCTGGTGGTGGCAATGCATTAGGATTTTGTAACTACTATTATATGGTGAAAAATCCAGTGGATCAGGAAACTATCAAGGGAAAATGAACAAAAAATAATTTTAAGTACACATAGGAATTTGCTGCAGATGTTAATGTCCATGAATTGCTACCAATGCAATCCTCTAGATATTGAAAATATTCATTACAATGAATGTGCTGAGATCTTTTCAAAATGGATTTTGCAAAGACTCCAGATTAGCTTGTTGAAAGTATGCTTGCATATTAGGACAGATACAAAAACCTTAGAAAAAGAAAGCAGTAGTGAAATTCCTCTGATAATTCTTTCTTTGGTGAGACTTTGGCATCTTGCGAAGTTTGACGAACAGATAAATCTGTTCAGCAATAGATGAAGATTATGTCTGACGCAACTTTCAATGAATCAGAGAAAAAGAAATGAAAAGTCAAAAAGGGAAAGGAATAAGAAAAGTTTATTAACATGCTGAGACTCTAAGAGAAATGCTTAAAAAATTAAATTAAGGAAAAGTTCAACAGGAAAAAACAAAAGAAGAGGAAACAATGGATCTATTCTTTGAGGTATGAAATGAAGATAATGAAGCCTATGGATTATGTTTAGAAAAGGCCACAATGTTTGGCCTCTAGTGAAAAATTCACAAGAGATAAATCCTGGGTGAGTTGTTTGCAAAAGACAAACAAAAGGAATTTCTCCTAGACAGTCCAAACATGATTACCTGAGCTTGACTTTTGAAATTCTGAAGCCACCCCCCACTAAGAGAACTAGAAAAATATGTTTCTGTCTGTTGAAGAAAAAATAACACTGAAATCTTGTGGCAAAAAATAATGAAATCCAAAGAAGAACTGTTTTTACAGAACACACAGGAGATGGAAATGCGATTACTGGATGTCAATAATCAGTTAAATTCTAGAAAATGCCAAACAAAATGTGAGAAAATTCAATCACCCAAGGCTGTTGGAAGGGGTTCCTGATGAGTGAGAGCAGCAGTGACAGGTATGGAGCAGCCCTTCGGAGTCTGTAAGGAGAAGCAGTGATTCAAATTCTTCTGACAGCAGTAATTCCAAATCAGAAATGCTTCCTAAAGTTACTGACATAAAGCAGAATGATTCATTTAATGAAAAGAAAGGAAAGATACAGTCTTCAATACAAAATAGAACCTGAGTGAAATCTAGACTTGTTCAGCAGAACACCCCAAATCATTCCTGGGCAACATTTAATGAAGAATCAGTATAGTTACAGAATGAAAAAAAATTGTATCTTTCCAGATCTTGCCTCCCTTGGATAATTAACTCCGAACACATTTGAATGTTCAAACCGGAGCAAGTGAGTTTGATGATAATGCCTCAGTGGCGTTTGAATCTGAATGTCAAGCTTCCATGCAGAAGGGTGAAAAGAGTATATGCATTCCTCAAAATGTTTAGACAAACCAGTAAAGACACCAGGAGTGCTAAATTCCCAGAGGAGCTCTTCAATCAACTAGAAAAGCTGCAACAGAAGAAGGAAATGAAAGTGGAGAACTCAGAAATGTGCAAGAAAATAATTCAGAGGAACGAGAAGTGTTTCAAAGTGTTTCAAAATCAGAGGGATGGGGTTGAGAGATAGTAGAACTAGTAAGATACTTGGCTTGTATTTGATTGACCAGGTTCAATCCCTGGCATCACATATGATCCCCTCTCCCTGCCAGGATTCATCCTTGAGCACAGAGCTAAAAGTAAGCCTTGAGCAACACTGGAGGTGGCAAAAAACAAACAAATGAAAATTAGCAGTATATAATAAAGTATCATTTCTAAAGAAATAAAGTATCATTTCTAAAGAGAAATGATAAATAAAAGTATCATTTCTAAAGAGAATGAAAAAAAAAGCCTTGAAAAACGTCAGGAGTCATTGAAGACACAAAATAAATTAAAATTCTAGCTTCTGAAAGACCTTAGCCAGAGATAAAGGATAGAAGCACCATAGTGAAGGAGTAAAGAAATGGTACGTACTGTTGAAATGCCTCTTCAAAGCAACATGATGATAAAGTTCTAAATAAACAGATTAAAATAGTCTAGAATTAACCATTAACTTAAAAATGAGTATTAAACCAACCTAGAACTGAGCATTAAATACAGGCAAAAAAAACGCACATGACAACCCTTTAATGTGTGTTCTGTAATCTGCCATCTGTAAAGGAAGGAAAAGATAAATACATAGAGAGAAAGGGAAAGAAATAAAGAACCTGCCATGGAAGCGGGCTGGGGGAGGGGGGGGGAACCGGGGACGTTGGTGGTGGGAGATGGGCACTGGTGGAAGGATGGGTGCTGGAACACTGTATGATGTAAACCCAAATATGAACATCTTTGTAATTGTATATCTCACGGTGGTATAATAAAATACTTATAAAAATGAGTATTAAATTGGGGCCAGAGCGATAGCCCAGAGGGTAAGGCTTTTGCCTTGCACACTGCCGACCTGTGCCGGCCTGGGTTTGATCCCCGACATCCCATATGGTCCCCCCTAGCATCGCCAGGAGTAATTCCTGAATGCAGAGCCAGGACTAAGCTCTGAGCATCGCCGGGTGTGACCCAAAAATAAAAAAAAAAATGAGTATTAAAATTTTTTGAAATGCATACAGTAAAATGACTGCTTTCAGAAAAGAGCCCCATTGTATTATGTTTGCTCTAAAAATGACTGAATTTTACTGAATGAAGAAATTAAGAAAAATATTGAAGTTATGAAAACTCACTTGTGGCTAACATGACTGGAGAAAAATGTAGTTTTGAAAACATTATTACATTTATTTCAATATATGTATAATTGAGATACCTTTTTAATAAAATGAGGCATATAAAAGAAGACACAAAATCCTCTGGTTGGTAGAGATAAATAATATTATAAATTATATGCAAATTATAGGCATAGTAAAACAATAATGGAATAAATATAATTACCTAGAAAAAGTAGATAAGTTTAGAAGAGATAAAACTTTTATCTCTGATATTTTTAAATAGAAGGTACTTTTTTAAAATAGGAATTAAAGTTTTCAAAAATGTGGTTAAAGGATTCTAATTACAAAGGGAAAAATGAATGACAATGAGTTCTTTAAGGAGTGTTGACTAGACAGTGTATAACATATGGATATTAAATTTAAAATATTAAAGATTTTGGTGACAATAAGAATAGAAATTTCAAATGAGAGCAGGTGTCAAAGTTGGGTCACTTAATAATGAGTAGAATAAAGAAAACAAAATTCGTGTAGACAATTTTTAAAAAATTGTCAGTTTTTTTTTTTTTTTTTTCTGGGTCACACCCGGCAATGCTCACGGGTTTCTCCCTGGCTCTGCACTCAGGAATTACTCCTGGCGGTGCTCGAGGGACCATATGGGATGCCAGGGATCAAACCCTGGCCAGCATGGGCTGGCCGCATGCAAGGAGAGAACCACCCTACCCACTGGGCTATCACTCCAGCCCATTGTCAGGTATTTTTAAAAGATTGAGATTATATTGTTTATGACACTACAACTTTATGGAGTACAACTTTACATCTTAAGAGTGTGTTTGCCATCCACAAATACCTTGTTATCTTCACCCCAACAAATATGCCCCTTTCTACTGTCTAATCCCACCTCTCTCTTTCCTTTCAGTAACTACCATTCTGTTTTCAGCATCCTAATGATTTATTTTCATTTTATTTGTTTTAAATATCTCTCACATGAATAAAATCACACAGCATTTTCCTTTAATTTTCTGATGTATTTTTCTTAACTTAATGCTTCAAGGCCCATCCATATTGCAATATCAAAATTTCCTTGTGTGTGTGGGTAAGAAGAATTCTTTTGTGTGTATATATACATACACATGAATATTTATAGTTAGTATCTTTACACATTCATATTATCTGTGGACACATATTGCTTCCATCTCAGCTATTGTGCACAGTGTGTAATTAGAACAAAGATGCACATATACATTTTCAAATTAGTGTTTAAAATTCTTAGGATAAGTATTCAGATAAAAATTATTATCTGACTCCCAAACAGCTTCTACGAGGCACATATCACCCTGATACCCAAAGCAGGGAGAGACAACACAAAGAAAGAAAACTACAGACCAATATCCCTGATGAACACGGATGCTAAGATTTTCAACAAAATACTAGCAAACAGAATGCAAAGAATCATCAAGAAGATTATACATCATGACCAAGTAGGATTCATCCTGGGAATGCAAGGATGGTTCAACATTCGCAAGTCAATCAACATAATACATCATATCAAAAAAATAAAAAATAAAAACCATAGGATCCTTTCAATACATGCAGAAAAAGCATTTGACAAGATCCAGCATCCGTTCATGATTAAAACCCTCCAGAAAATGGGAATTGAAGTGACTTTCCTCAATATAGTTGCAGCCATCTACCAAAAGCCCACAGCAAGCATCATTCTAAATGGGGGAAAAGTTGAAAGCCTTCCCCCTGAGATCAGGGACGAGACAAGGTTGCCCCCTCTCACCTCTTTTATTCAATATAGTACTGGAAGTACTTGCCATAGCAATCAGAGAAGAAAAGGACATCAAGAGCATGCAGATAGGCAAGGAAGAAGTCAAGCTATCATTATTTGCAGATGACATGATATTATAACTAGAGAACCCTAAACTCTCTACCAAAAAACTCCTAGAAACAATAGACGAGATAGTAGAGTGGCAGGATACAAAATCAACACCCAAAAATTCAGTAGCTTTCCTATATACAAATAACGAAAGAGAAGAAAGGGTTATTAAGGAAACTATTCCATTCACAATTGTGCCACAGAAAATCAAATGCCTAGGAATCCAACTTACCCAAGTATGTAAAGGACCTGTACAAAGAAAACTACAAGACACTGCTCCAAGAGATAAAAAGAGGACACAAGGAAATGGAAACACATTCCCTGTTCATGGATGGGGAGAATCAACATTGTCAAAATGGTAATACTCCCTAGAGCTCTGTACAGATTCAATGCAGTCCCTATGAGGATACCGATGACATTCTTCAAAGAAATTGACCAAACGCTCCTGAAATTTGTATGGAACAATAAATCCCCAAGGATAGCTAAAGCAATCCTCGGGAAAAAGAAGATGGGAGGCATCACCTTTCCCAACTTCAAACTGTACTATAAGGCAGTAGTAATTAAAACAGCATGGTATTGGAATAAAAACAGACCTGTGGACCTATGCAATAGAATTGAGTATCCTGACACCCAACCTCAAACACATGATCATTTAATCTTTGATAAAGGTGCAATGAGTCTAAAATGGAGTAAGGAAAGCCTCTTCAACAAGTGGTGTTGGGAAAACTGGGCAGCGACATGTAAAAAATGAATTTGGACCTGTGTCTAACACCAATCCACAAAAATCAGATCAAAGTGGAATGAAGATCTCAATATCAGACTTGAATCCATAAAGTACATTGAAGAAAATATAGGAAAAACCCTCCACGACATTGAAGCTAAAGGCATCTTCAAAGGTGAAACATCAGTAACAAAGCAACTAGAAGAAAGGATAAACATATGGGACTACATGAAACTAAAAGCTTCTGCACCTCAAAAGAAACAGTGACTAAGATACAAAAGCAGTCCACAGAATGGGAAAGAATATTCACCCAATACCCATCTGATAAGGGGTTAATATCCAGGATATATCAGGCACTGGTAGAACTTTACAAGAAGAAAACAAACAACCCCATCAAAAAATGGGGGAGAAGAAATGAACAGAAACTTCATCAAGGAAGAAATTCGAATGGCCAAAAAACATATGAAAAAATGCTCATCATCACTGGTCATCAGAGAGATGCAGATCAAAACAACAATGAGATACCACTTTACACCACAGAGACTGACACATATTCAAAAGAGCAAGAACAACAAGTGCAGGTGTGGATGTGGGGGAAAAGGGGACACTCATCCATTGTTGGTTGGAATGCCGGCTGGTACAGCCTTTCTGGGAAACAATATGGACTTTCCTCCAAAGACTAGAAATTGAACTCCCATTTGACCCAGCCATACCACTCCTGGGAATCTACTCTGGGAAACCAAAAATACGCAGCGGAAACACCATCCCTACTTTTATGTTCATAGCAGCATTATTCACAATAGCCAGAATCTGGAAGCAACCAGAGTGCCCGAAAATCGATGACTGGATAAAGAAGCTTTGGTACATCTACACAATGGAATACTATGCAGCTTTTAGTAAAAATGAAGTTATAAAATTTGCCTATAAATGGATGGACATGGAGAAGATTATGTTGAGTGAAATTAGCCAGAAGGAGAGAGACAGATACAGAATGACTGCATTTATTTGCATGGCATAAATATATATGTACATATTATGATACCAATATCCAAGGTCAAGTGAAACATATATCAGGAGGTCTTGTCAAAGGTGGAGATTATCACAAATGTGTGGGAGTCAGAGTTTAGGTAAGACAGAAAATGGAACAGGGTGCTAATAATAGTCGAGGGTACTAATGCCAACCTAGAACTGAGCATTAAATAGAGGCAAAAGGATACACATGACAACCTTTTAATGTATGTTCTGTAATCCATAGTCTGGAAGGGAAGGAAAAGAGAAAGAGAGAGAAAGGGAAAGAAATAAAGAACCTGCCATGGAGGTGGGCTGGGGGAAGGGGGAGGGAACCGGGGATGTTGGTGGTGGGAGATGGGCACTGGTGGAGGGACGGGTGCTGGAACACTGTGTGACCAAAACCCAAACATGAACTTTTTAATTGTATATCTTTTTATTTGTATATCTCACGGTGGTATAATAGAATACTTATAAAAAATAAATAACAATAAAT